>CM034146.1:764965050-765260050 GCA_019776745.2 Taxus chinensis | reverse complement strand
TGACATACAAACTCTCGCAAAGCCCAAAAGCCTTATATTGATCTCTTTTGCCTTAATACCCATAGCCTTAAAAGGGTCGATTTGTTATGTATGTTAGAGGGCCTACTGGGTTTAGTTAGTTATTCTTTGTGAGGGATTTATGGATCTATTTTAATCCATTGAAATAGGATTTATGCTTATGGAAGGTTATGTATTTGTATTGAGTGCTAGTGGGTGAGTTGATTACGAGTAGATACCTAACAACCATTGTATTCACTCATTTATCTAATAGAATAAATTTAAGTTTTTTATTTTCCATTGTGGGCAAAAATTATTGGAGTGTGTCTAATATGATATGAGTGAATACATAGAAGGGAGTTTGATGTGAGGTGCGTCAACATGCATCAATATATTGAGTTAGAGAAGTATTTAAGCTAAGAATGTATCTTTGTTTCAGTTGACATGCTCATATTTGTGCCAATAAAGTGTATGCTTTTATAGTGGGATGTAGGTGTTAAGAATCCATTACATTATACCCCATGTCTAGCTATTTCAATTGGCATCGAAGAATAGGGAAATCTCTTGGAGAAGATTTTGAGTATGTGCAAGTTATATATGAATCGTGTAGTTCTAATATAAAAATTAGGGTTATTGTAATTAAGATTAATTAATTAAATGTATAGTTATGACATATATTTGTAATTATGGTAGACAAAGTAAATACAAAAATCCTAAATCTTGTGTCGATAAAATACAATCAAACACTACTTCTTAAAGTTGTATAAAGGTAACTGGACTTAATGTTTAAAAGATTGCACCATTCTATGCAGTCTAGGGATGTGCTAGTGATAGGAAACTATAAGAATATGCTATGTACAATTTCATCATTGTTTTAGTAAATTTTAGGGATTTGGAAATATGCTCAAGATAAAACAGCACGACCTAGACAAAATTACTTGGTGATTTCATCCTCATGTGGTTAATTGTGCCCTCTAATTTTATTATTCACAACTCAATTTCAGCACCTAGTTTTCTTTTGTCCCTGGATCTAGGATTTGTGATTAGAATTTGGAGATCACACTTATGTACCTAATTATGGCTTTTCCTTTTGTTGAGGCCCTTGTTCCTTTCCTTGTGACCTATAAAACAAGGTTAGTTTGATGAGCTAGATTATCATATGTAATCCCCTAGCTATTGAGTATTACCTACGTGGCACTATCAAAAAAGGACTTAGGCTCATTTAGTTCCCCCTCACGAAGAATGTGTGTGAATGTGCAGAAATAGTGTCTTTTTGTAAGACCATGATAATACCTTTAACACTTGGAAATGATTGTTAACTTTGATTAGGGAACATGAAAGTGATATAGGGCATATATATTTTTTTATAAGTAAACACTTTTAATCTGAAGCTATTAACTAGGGGGTTTTTGGGGCCCCACCCTTACATTGCCATATTTGATGGATTGCCAAAAAAAATAGGGTAATCTACACATAATTTAGTTACAGTTGCCACCCTGATACAAGTATTAAAAAAAAGACCAGACTATACATCGAAAAATCCGAAGGAAAACATAACCTACTATGGGAACTTATAATGACAGCACAATGACCTCCTCCTTAACTCGAACCTTGGCGTCGATCGCAACCTCTGCAATCCTCTTGCGCTTGTTGTGGCAGAGCCCCACTTCCCTTAATTTTGCTACCTTCAGGAGAAAGACGTATGAAGATTTACATTTTTCCATGAGCTATGATATTTTTGATGGAACAATGCCAATTGGGGTAGCCAGTGAATTGAGATCCAGGGGTGGAATGAAAATAGGACCCGAATCCTTCATCTGGCATTTCTTGTGGACAGCAACCGCAAAATCCCAAAGTGTAGAGTTTCTCCTTTCCAATTCGACAAAGCACTCCCTAGCAACCATCTCGGGCTCCCCTGCTTCTGTCACTTAGAGAAAGGTCGAGGGAATGTAGAATTTTGCGACTTCTTCCTCCAAACCCATGGCATGCTTCGGCCAAATGATATGGCAAGCTATCAGGATGGCATCTTCCTTATTATTTCTAATGAGCAGCAGATTGGAGACGAATGCAAAGGCAATTTTGGCATTCACCCTAGCCCAACCACTTTCTTGAATGAAACTGTCCCCCAAGATTTGCTCAATTGTGTTGCATACTGAACCAGAGTCGATACGGAAGACTTTCATTGGGCTAGAATGGGAAATTTTTCCATAGAAGGCCATCTCACGAGATTCCCCCTCAAGAACAGGCATGTAAAGGTCGGAGAAGCCATGAAAACTTCAACAAACCACCAACCTAACGTACACAAAATTCAAAGGGGAGAAGGCATGAATGAAAAAAGAGGTGTCGAATCGCATTTTTAAAAACAAGTTCCCATGAGCCAAGGCCCGTCAAGCCTATGCAACAATAAATTCAAAGTCTCATGCAATGATGATGGCTAATTCAGGCCACTTATCCACATCATTAGATGTCATTGTCTCCTCCGCTTGTGTCACACCATAATTGGCCAAGTAATCAGCTACTAAGTTGGCTTGCCTAAAAACATGTCCTATGCTTCATGATTCCTACTTGCCAAGCCAAAAGAGAATGTTTGAGATGTGGAAGTTGAGTGCCCAGTGGAGAGCTTTACCATTTTTACTTCCTGGACTATAGTTTGCGAGTCACCTTCTATGATAAGGTGGGAACTCCCGCATTCGACTGCCCTTTTTACCCCAAAAAGGAGGGCATGGGCTTCTACTAAATTGCATGCCCCATCTTGCAAAAGGAATGAACTGACACTAACCAGCTCACCTTGTTCATTACAGAGAATGCACCCCGCCCTTAAAAATCCAAGGTTCCGCTTGGAAGCCTCATCAAAATTAACTTTGTGAAACCCAGGGGGGTGGATATAGGGCATAAAATTAGGACGTATATAGACTTGTAGTTTTTCTGTAGTGTTATAAAGATTTGATACTTCAATGATAAGGGCCAAAAAATTTTACTGTGGTGTGTTTAAGTGTAAGATCCCTAAATGCCCCTCATATGTTAGGGTGCATGTATTTATATATGTGACTTGTACGAATGATTTCCCACTCAATTAATGTTAGAGCATAATATTAAGTGCCTATAAGATTTAGTTTATAATTAAATAATGTAGAATATATTTTATATTCTTAAGTATTTAATATAAACTTTAAGTTATATTTAATTGGTTATCTAATAACTAATTTATTTAAACCGAGGTAGAATTTAATCATACCCTGTCACTTAATATGGTTCGTGACCCATGGGGTCAAATAAATATGGTTATAGGTCATATTGTTTTATTCACCTCGTGTGGATTGGTGGAGAGAAGTGAGGAAGGAGACCTGGACTGTAATTTTGTTTCTCATTAATGGAATCATCTTTTTTCATGGTTTTTATCCCTAAGAGGCTTTCCACGTTAAATATGTGGGTTTGTGTTATTTTATTTATTTCATGTTATAATTTTGTTATAATATTTGTTATATTAATTTAATTAATATTGACTATTATTTAATGGTTAATGTGTTTAACCCCTCAGATTTGACATGGCATCAGAGCAGGTTCAAAAGCTTTCAAATAAATAAATTACTTTAATATGGTGTTTGGGAGTCTAGAACTACGTTTTTAATACCTGAACTATTTTTCCTCTTTTTCTCACACAAAACACCACCAATTCTTGAATTTGATGATGTTTCATTAAATTGATCGAAGATACCTTTCTAACAAGACCAATTTTGCCTAATTTGGAGTTGTGGAGAGAAAGTTATGGCCATTTGAAGTTATGCATCTCGGGAGGAACAACAAGTCGACATGTGGCAACTTTTGATTTGTTTCAAGTTTGGCTATGTGCTCCTTTGTTATTATTTCCTTCTTTCCCCCGTGTCTACCTTTTACCTTCCACATGTCTCATTTGACTACCTCGACCCTACCTGGACCCAAAACCTTTTATTTGAAACTCAATTTATTCTACAAGTTTGAGGTCCATAAAATACATATGGTTGAAAAGCCTGCAGAATTATGCCACGTGTGCCTCCTTTAGCCCTTGGATCTATGACACATGTCCGCCCTGTTAAATCAATTTATATCTTTATATTATTTACTTTCCTTGATCAAATATCATTATATGTGTTTTGATTAATAAATTCAGTTAGTATTTAACATATGTGGCCCGCTTAATACTACTAAGCCTTGGTCACGAACCCGAAGTTGCAATTAATCGTTTTGATAAAGATGGAAAGATCGTCATCAATTTGAGTATTCTCAAATCGTGTTTAGTTATGTAAATTACTTATTAGAAGTAATTTTAACCAATTATAAAATTCAAGTCTTGTTAATGACTAGTTAATGGATTTGAAATCAAGATCCGGTTTAGTATATTAGTATGTGATCACTAAAAATAATATTATATGCATATCAAATGACACTTTGGGGCGCCTTTGTGTGTGTATTGGAGACGTCCAATACTAATTGCATATAATATATATTTTACAATATTAATATGTTGAAATTATTTAACATATTGGTAATTAACATGGTTATTTGTTAAGCATATTATTATTTAAGCTGGTATATAACTTATTTTTTAACCTACCAATGTACGATTTATAGATGGTTAATTGTGAAATCATTAATCATTTATATTATGTTTATTAAGATATTTATATGGATATTGTGATTATGACCATGTTGGTGAGGTGATAGATCACAAATCTACAACTGAATATGTGTTCAAGTTTGGTGCAGGTGTCATTACTTGGAGCAGTAAAAAGTAACCTATAGTCATCATTTCTTCTACTAAGGAAAAATATATAAGTGTAATGGAAGCATCAAAAGAAGCCATGTGGTTAAAGCGAATGTTAAAAGAGATACACCTGGAAGTTAAAGGAAATAATGTGACATCAGAGAACGAAACATATAGATGTTCATATGCTCCTTATCCAACAAAAGATCCTCTACGGTGATATAGATATCCAAAATTTCTTGTCTAAAGATCAAGTTGCAGTTATATTTACGAGCTAGTGTGTGTTGTAAAATACTGCAATTTTTGTGCAATGTTTGGCCTTTCAAAGTTTCCATTGAGGAGGAGTGTGCATGGAAATGTCACCTCCTAATGGTCGTCTGGTTGATATTTCCTTCTCCTTTATACTTTTGCTCCATTGTAAAAGCATTGTAAAAATATCTTTATGATCTTTGTAAACTTATAACTCTAACTTTATGGTGTACGGTCCAATGTGTTGCATCTATTTGTAAAGGAGGTCCTTGTGTTATAAAAGGCTCCTAGAGATGTAGTTTGAGAATTTTCCATGAGAAACTATGAGATGTAGTCTCACAAATTATGCTTAGCCTACATCATAACTTATGATTTATGAATTCCAAATCCTTTCGTATCAAGAGGTAAGTTGAGCATGATGAAGGTGTTATAAATCCTTCAAAAGTGATATGCTAGCCTAAACCTTCACTAATGGTTTATGGATTTGTAAATCATGTTGTACAAACAGGTAATGTTAACATATGATTCCTCGCTTAATAGTAAGGGGGGGTGTTATAACATAATATTAAGTGCCTATATGCTTTATTTTATAATTAAATAATTTAGAATATATTTTATATCCTTAATTATTTAATATAAACTTGAGGTTATGTTTAATTGGTTATCTGATAACTAATTTTTTTAAACTGAGATACGATTTAATCATACCCCATCACTTTATATGGTTCGTGACCCATGGGGTCGAATAAATATGGCTATAGGTCATATTGTTTTATTCACCTCATGTGGATTGGTGGAGAGAAGTGAGGAAGGAGATCTAGATGGTAATTTTGTTTCTCATTAATGGAATTATCTCTTTTCATGGATTTTACCCCTCAGGGGTTTTCCACGTTAAATATGTGTGTTTGAGTTATTTTATTTATTTCATATTATGATTTTGTTATAATATTTGTTATATTAATTTAATTAATATTGAATATTATTTAATGGTTAATGTGTTTAACCCCTCGGATCTGACAATCAACCCTAAGTTGATTTGAATAACTGGTGAGTACAATTGACAAAATCCTCAACTTTGGACAAAAACATCATTTGATTGTGCCCTTTGGCAAGCAATTCTTTCCAGCCTTGACTTGGCCTCGATAATAGACATGAGGCGAATGGTTAGGATTATGTAGCTTTTTTGTATATGTTACATTGGTTCTAGAAGTGTTAAGGTGAATAACAAGTGTTGCTCTTGTGGACTTAGAGTGTCCGAATTGAGTAAGAAGTCTTTCGAACAATCCATTTTGTGTGTAAATTGGAATATGCTGAAATAAATGCTAAACAATTATTGCCATGTTCCTTAGGTCCAAATTTTGGGTATAACAATTTCCCCCATTTTAATCTAGTAAATAAATTTCTTGATTAAAATAAAATGTAAATGCAAACCTCTCGGTGAGAACACTATACATAAGGATGGAAAAGTGTCCTCTCTAAAACCATGCATGTGAAACTTACAAATCACATACTAAAAGCATATATTATTGCTAGATTATTATTATTATTATTATTATTATTATTATGAAATAAGTAAACAAGAAAGACTTGAAATTAAAATTCGTAAAACAGTTACACTTGATTGTTCCTACTGCTATTGTATGGGGTGTGAATATGATATATGGAAACTTTAGCATTTAAGGATGTTGTTAGCCACATGTAGTACTTGAATTTGATAGAATGCTTAGGCAACATTAAGGCCACTTCATTCCTCTAGACTATGGAGAAGTAAAAATCAAAAGAAAAAGTGATTAAACAATTGTAATGAATGGATGTGAGGATGACGGGTTGTTGAAACTTAAGGGTGAGCCTTCAGTTTCGAGAAATGTTTCTCATCTCATAGAAGAAACGTCAACAAGTTTTTCAGGGCATGTTATATTTGGGCATGCCAATATGAAAAAAATTGCAAAAAACAAAAGAATGGTGTTGTAGGTCTACCAACTCCACTCAAGAATTTTGAAAAATGAGAATCCTACATCCTAGCTAAATATGCAAGGGAACCATTTAAAAAATGAGAATGGAAAGCTGACAAAAAATTGCGGGTAGTTCACTTTGGTTTGTGTAATCTACCATTTTTTTCTACTAATGGTCATAAGTACTTGATGACATTCATTTATCATTACAATAGGATGACATGAATCTAATTTTTAAAATAAAAATCAGAAGCCTTTAAAAGTTTCAAATGATGATTGAAGATGAAGGAAAACCCCACTTTGGGACACTTAGGAATGACAATGATGGTGATTTCAAATGAGAGGTATTTGGGGCTTACTCAATAAAAATGGGATCAAGCATCATCTCATAGTATCTCACACTCCTCAACATAATGGAGTAGCTAAGAGGATTAATAAAATTGTGATGAACATGGCTCATGCAATGTGTACTTTAAAGGAGTCAATCTACATTTTTGGGTAGAAGCAACTCAAACAACAATGTATCTATACATCATGTTCCCATTAAAATCCCTTCAAATAAAGACTTCATAGGATTTTTGTTTTGGCCATCTTCCTTCAGTGAGATATATTTAGGTTTTCATATTCACATGTTATGCATTGATTCTAAAGGAGAAAAGGAATATGTTGGATCATAGGAGTTACAAATGCATCTTTTTAGGACATAGTATATCATAGCATCAAGTATCTAAACTATAAATAGAATATCAACTAAACATGGTAATATAAACAATGTCCATTAGATATGAGTTTTTTTAACAATAAATACATGTCACCTCATTTTTAGGCATATCGTGAGTCTATCCAATAATTAAAAGCAATCCACAGCTAAGAGTATGACAATTATTGATAAACTAGTATGACCATAACACATGACTTGAAAGCAAATAAATCCAATGTGACTTATGAATGGTCATAACACAATTTGACATGATAGGCCCACCATAAAATAGAAGTAACTAACAAGACATGATAACATAACTAGTGTTAGTAGTTATTAGTTGTGTGTTAAAAAAAGAATGTTCCAAAAAATGTGTCATGAGCATGATATAATTCAAAATATGTATGAAACAATATACCCTTAGCAAACGTGAAAATAGAGAAAACAAAATAATAGAAGCAAACATGATCATAGATATTCCAAGATCTTAGAATAAAATAGTAGTATAAATCATATAGAATAATAAAAGTGAACATGATCATAGAGTATGCAAAATCCTTGAAGAAAACATGATAATAGAGCACACAAAAACACATAACGAAAATTGAGCACAAAGCATATAGAAACATAGAAGTGAACATGACCATTTAAAATACAAAATCCTAGAAGAAAACAAAAGCATAAAACGAACACAAGAATGATGCATATAGAATCCTAGACGCACAATTGAGTCTAGAGCATACATAAGCATATAAGTAAACATGAACATGGTGCACACATGAACATAGAAGTAAATATGATCATAGAGCATATAGGATCCTAGATGCAAACATAAGCAAAGAAGAAAACACAATGATAGTAATAGATAGGATCATAGAAGCACTCATGATCAACATATAGATCCAAGAAGCAATCATGAACATATAACATATAGAGCCTAGAAGAAAACACAAACATAGAAGCAGATAAGAATCTAGAAGAAATCACGAACATATAACATACAAATCCTAGAAGCATATAGAAGTAAGTATGAATATAGTTAAGATACGAGTGATATATGAATCAATGTAAAATAACCAAAAATAGAAGCAGGTGACCAATAATAGTCAACCAACATAGTAGTATGTAGAAATAACATACAAAAAGCACATGACTAATACAAATAAGCATCGAGCATGGCCAAATAAATATTTAGAAATAAATAATGTGATCGTCATATAAATCACAATATAACATGTATCATAGTAAATAAGATGATGCAAGATAGACATAAGTAGCATTGTATCAACAATGGACTAATGTGTAAGTATGTAATTGATATAAGCTTAGTCAATAGGATGCCCTCAGTGTAGGCGTGCCCCCAATTTTGTGGTTATCCCCTAAGATAGAGGATTATAAGAAGAAACACAATGTGAAAGATACAATCTAATTAGGCATAGTATGTAAGATTCCCCCCAGGGTAGGAATTCCCCAAATGTGGTGGGTTTTCCCTAGGGTAGTATGCTTAACAATTCATAGAGTATATGATGTCCTTAGATTAAGGTATATACAATCATTTTATTTGTACTATACAAATCAAGTATGAAAGGATATGATATATGTAGATTGTTGAGTAAGAGTTTCCCAAATGCTTAAGTCTATGCAATAAATGAATTAGTCACATGCAGGTCCTAGTTTTTTTTGTCATATTGTATTCTTTTTGTATATTTTCTATAGGAGACTAAGAAAGACAAATTTTCCAGCTAGAATATATACCATTGGCCCTGTGGCATAGCTTCTAAGTGGTAGAAGAGATGAGGTGGGGTCCTAGGAAGTATCTTTCCCCTCAAGCATCACGTCAAACCCGTGAAATGTGTTACATCGTTGGGTAACTTCCTAGTCATAGACTAAGGAAGAAGATGTTGAATGATTCATAATCATGCTAGAACATATGCACTTGGTGGTTAGATAGGTTAAGGATATTTTTATACAAAAATCTATGTAGAAATGATTGTGTACAAAATGTGAGTGCTCGTGCATACACCTCTTAGGAAAGGGCCCTACATTCACTGATACATTTAATATGTCATGTGGGGGAAAAGTATGCATAAAATCATCATGAATATCTTAAAAGTAATCACATGAGATACAATATTCATTATTGTTTATACTCAAAATAGAAGTGTCAAAAAATGTATATGATTAATATGAGCAGTGTGTATCACATGTGGTAGTGGTATCCCATATCGGTCATGCTCAATTAGGTGTTGCAAAATTGTTGCATATAATGCACAATAAGGTAACATATTTTTGGAAACAATACATAAAATGGAAATGCTATGTTGAAGTATCACACTCAAATCAAGGTTTCATGGGTTTGTGTTGTAATGGATATAGTGCTCATGGGAGTCTTCATGTACCGATGGTGAATTAAGAAAACTACGTGACATGCATGTTCAAAGAGGAAAAATATATGATGCAATATGAACCATTAATATTTGGCAAATGTTGATGTACTTTAATCCTTTACATAAATCATTACATACATTACATGTCCCATATCATTGTATAGATTAATGGGTTAAATTGGTACTAGAGTTATGAATCAAGAGAGTAATGTATGTTTGTGCACCCATGTATCCAAATATATATCATACCATGGATCATGTAATCAAGGAATGTCCCCTACTAAAGGCTTAATATAGAGTGAAGTGTCCATGTAGGAGAAAATATTAGGAAATTTGTGTATGATGCTTATGAGAGCCAATGTATCACTATGTATAATAGCATGTGGTTTACAAATATTAGGAATATTTCAATATTTATATGGTATAATGTCTATGATATAGAATTTGTTTCGAGCATATGTGAATCTTTCAGAGTTAGTGGTGTATCATATTATCTTAAGGGGTAGAATCTATAGGTGGCATATGGGTATGATCATGTGATGTAGGGATCTCTATGAGGCGAGGAATAAATATTGATGTAAAATTGTGGTGTCATGTATGGCAGGTGGTAAGGGATTTTCATTAAGGATGGGTGTGGGATCCATAGAAGAAATGTCACTTGTGGGGAATATACTAATGGAACTAGACTATGGTATTCGAAAATGCATCTTTGGGCACATGGTTCATTAGAGAAAGGGGGTGATTTCATTATTAATGTGTTCCTAGATATTTGGACATATGTGTTATGATCCTCATGTGTGGATTTCACTAATGCCTCGAGGTTTTGGTGTAACAGTTCGTTACATTTGGCATCAGAGCGACCACCCGTGTTTGAATCCCACTCGGTTGGTTACGTCATGTAGCCGGGGCTCGTGGGGCACCTAAACGTTGGTGAAGCGGGGCTTGTACGTATGGGAGTGTGGGTGCAAACCCAACCCGAGTCGGTCTCTATGAAAGCGTGGTGGGATGTTATGATCCTCATGTGCGGATTTACTAATGCCTCGAGGTTTTAGTGTAACGGTTCATTACATTTGGTATCAGAGCAACCACTTGTGTTTGAATCCCGCTTGGTTGGTTACGCCGTGTAGCTGGGGCCCGTGGGGCGCCTAAACGTCAGTGAAGTGGGGATCTTACGTATGGGAGTACAGGCACAAACCCAACCCGAGTCGGGCTCTACGGAAGCGTGGTGGGATGTTATGATCCTCATGTGTGGATTTCACTAATGCCTCGAGGTTTTGGTGTAACAATTCGTTACAATATGTGAAGCACTTATTCATAGTGTATGAGACATTAATGGTAGTGAAAAGATACATTACTTTCAAATCTTAGACCCTTCAATTTGGTAATATCAATGATAATGGGTGGAAATAACTAGATCACATTATATATGAGGATTCTTTGTAGAATCATGTGAGGTGGTTCTAGTTGATAGGTATATTGCTTCTTTGGAGTGTCCAGAGAGTAATAGGTTGAGGATTCGATTCTGATGTAGGTGTAGGTGTAGGTGAGTTTGGGGGATTTGGGGAGAGATCTATAAGAATAAATTAGTCCATTATATACATAGTATAGTCACACAACATATTATTGGGGTCAATAGTGACAAGTTTTAATAGTTTATCTCTTATTTTATCTTTCTTAAATTATAAAAGTGCATCTTTTGCCATTATGACCAAGTTATATATATTTACAAGTTTTAAGAAAACCCAAAGAAATAATATGAAACCAAATATTGTATTTGAGAAATCTAAAAGCATTAGGGTAATGAAAAACTATGTAGGTTGGCATGATCATAAAAATGAAAATGGTTTCACCAAAATCTAATATAAAATTAGGGTTAGTTTAATTAAGATTAATTACTTCAATGTATAATGATGATTTAGAATTGAAAATACATTAGACATAGCGATACAACAATAATAGATTATGTGTTGATAAAGTATGATCAAATAGTGCTTTTGAAAGATAAATAAAGGAAACTAGGGTTAGGGTTATAAATATTACACCAATATGTATGGTCTAAGGATGTGACACTAATCTATATCCAAGTTATAAAAATTGTCACATAATCCTTTCAACAATCCATCACAACAATTGAACATGCAAAGCCATCACACACCCACAAACAAGGAGATCATGCACAAAAACTAAGTCTCTTCTATTCCATGTGTGTTAATTTTACAATAATTACCTTCATATAAATAGTTTAAAGGTGAGTTTGTTACACATCTTGAGTAGTTGGAGAAAAGACTAACTACTCACTAGAGGATAAAATCATACGTGCACAAAAATATCACAAATATCTCAACAACAAAACAACTTGAACTAAATCAAGCTTAACTCTATTCTAGTGTGAACATAGGAAAAAATAATCTACTTAAAAAACACTTCTAGCCTAATGTGTACACACATAACCACTGCCCTCCCTTAAAAGGAGATAAGAGATAACAAAAGAAATACATGGGTCCAGGAAACTAGGCCAAATCAAGTACCCATTTACGAATAACTGGGAAAAAATAGTCAACCATGAATGAAATGTGCCACCATGAGGTTACCCAAAAACTAGTAACAACAACTAAAGTGGAGAGAACTATCTCATGTTATGAGGCATCCCAAAAAGCATGATTCAAGACTCAAACAAAATACTGAAGTAGATTTCTGGTACACAAAACGTTTCATAAACTTGATTCTAGAATAGAGGTGTACATCCACTACTTGATCACTAAAATATAAAACAACTTACATTATATTTCACCAGAATAGCTCTATTAAAAAAGAGTGTCAATTGTGTCAATTGTCTAGGATTTAACCATACTTAATTCTATCAACTTCCCAAAGTAGATGTATACCAAGGGTCAACAAAGAACAAACACCTGAAGAATTAGGATCCACACCACACCCCCATACTTCTGGATGGGTGGAATGACGCTAAAAATATATATGAGTGAACGAATCCAACAACTCAAACACAGACAATCTAACATTTTAGGTAACATAATTTATCCTTATGAAAATAAGACGGTCAACTATCGATGAAGTGTCAAAGATGTAAAAACTAGCAATTGCACCTAAATTGTGTAATGGGAATGTCGATAGGTGGGACGAAAAAAGGTATGGAATATCTTTCTATTTTGTAGGGTGCAAGTTTATATTGTGACATCAATGATGAATAGATAAAATTGAAAACAATGGTGAAAATTTCTTGTCCCAATGGTTGTCAAAAGTAGCATTCATTTTTCAAGTTATGGGCAAAAATATTTCTAAATGTATTCAAAATTGCAACCCAATTTTTCTAAAGTTTGTTCTAAACATATGCACTAGATTTGAATGTAATGTCATCAAAGTCTCAAACAGGGTATAAAATCCCGAAAATAAGACGATTATTGAAGATTGAGGTAAGAACAATCGAAGACGAATTTAAAAACTGGAAACATTTTTTTTCTCATATTAGAAAAGATTGTGTACAAAAACAAAGATATAACTACAACCACAAGAAAAGAAAAGCTACTTAGTTTTAAACCATAGTTACCTATGTCTCGGGGATGGGGGGACGGGGGTACGAAGGGATGGGGTTTCTGGGACATAAAAAGAATCCTAAATTTTGGGGACAACTATTAAAATAATACATAAAAATTTAATATTTCAATATTTTAACTTTTTTCAATGACATTTAGGGATTTAAACTATATTTAATTTATGTTAGGTACTTTCAAGATTATAATTGAATGCTCTCGATAAAAATAACAACTTTTTAATAGTAAAAACGTCATAAAATTTTTGAAAGATTTTTAAAATTTTGGGGACATCCCCTCCAAGTCCCTGAAACATTCGAAATGTCACCAAAATCCAGGGGGCGCGTCCCCATATAACACTGTTTTAAACGATTTAAAAATTTGAGCGGCTAAAGAATTCGAACTTCTTGAATATAAATTATCGAAGGTTTTTTCCTCTAATTATCATTCCTTCAAAATCTTTTAATAATTTGGATTTTTCTATCTTGTCAACAATTTTTATTCTTCAATATTGTGTTGCATATCACTATTTCTAAATCATTCACAACTAACCTATGTGGAACTCAAAGCTCTTTACCTTTTGTTTTTATCATTGTAACCCTTTCTTAATTGTATTGTCTTAGCTGTAACATTTTCCCATGCATTCTTCTATTTGTTTTGAATTGTGTGATCTATTCTATTGTGATTCTTGATGTTGAGACATCTATGCAACTGTGCTAAAAGGGACCCATCTACAATACATTCTTTTCTTCTCTCTTTGATTGTAAGTATTATCTTCTAAAGTCGAAGCATTGTCAAAGCTTTATAGATTAGATGAGGCAAATGCAATTTTAACAAGTACAAATAAGGATGCAAGTGTTACTCCATTCACTAGGTTCATTGGTATTGTAGAAGATGGTTATTATCTTTTGGTTGGAACTGATGTCAACATCACCTTAAGAAGATAATTCAAATAGGAAACTCTTACAAAGTAAATCAATGAGAACTGTACTATAATCAAATTTGAATTGGATAAAATCCCAACAATAATTTAAAAAAACTTATTTTTTTATTTAAACATAAATAATATAGTTCAAGGGTACACATAATTGTTGTAATACTCTCCAACATATTACAAGAGAGCATATATGGCCTGATGTGCAATTAGGCTCTTACAAACTGAATAGATTTTTAGTCTCAATATGCAACTCAGAAAACGATGAAACCAATTTTTTAATGAGATTTGACTTACCACATGGGATTTCCAAGATTTATAAGATTGATAGCTTGAACAATAATTCCATTGGTATGAGTTTATTCCAATTGTTCTTTGACCTTAAATATTTCTAATTCACATCCTGATGCATCATCTAAGTAGATTAGAACCTAAAATAATTGAGAAAAAAATTCCAGCCAAAAAATTCCAACATCACATACAACATATGCAAAAGACACTCCCAGGGAAAATAGATGAAGAATAGATTGGGTGTTATGGAATTAGACAAAGAATTGCATCATTTTATTTGCTTATAATCAATTACATCATCATATGAACCAACCCGCTACAACGCTCCTTTAAAGGCAATTTTGTGGGACTTTGGATAACATGCTCCAAACATAACAATAAATTTATTAGAAGATCGTTGCTTTCTTGTGAAGATAAGGTTGGGTCCATCCCCTACGTGGAAATAATGTATACTAACAACATCACCTCCACAAAAGGAAAAATTGTGTCAATTGAAATAAATTTGATCATGTGCCCCACAATGATGAAAACCTTTTAAGAATTCACTTTACCCACCCTTTAAGGCAGATAAGAAAAACAAACTTGCTACCTTTAAATCTTTGTTAATTGAATTGTAGCTTGTCCAAATTATTGCATATCCCTATGTTATTTATAGTGGCACTCAAGTTAGCTTTATTTTCCACTCAAAGGTATTGCAAGAAATGTATGTATGCATTTGTTTCTGATAGTTCTTCAACTGGTGAACATTTTCCCTTACACACACAGGTCTCCACAGTAAATAATAATAGTAATAATGAAATGGCCATACAGATAAATCCACATACTTTAAAAAAGAATAAATATAACTGAGCACATCTTTATGCATTCTCTAATGGTAACGATTTCAACACAATACATGGCATCTTCATAACTTTTTTCCTTTTTATTTAAAAAAATATGGGTGACTTTTTAATCAGCGATTACAACTTTATTTTTCCTAAATTTATAAGTCTAAACCTTTCGATCTTTTTAATCAATTATGACATGAAATTCAAAAGGGGAGGAAGAATGATAGAAGGAATTTGTAACAATCAAATTTGGAGGCTAAATGAACGTATAATGGCTCATGTAGTTAGAAACACTTATCATTTTCCTGAGACTGATTGTTTCTATGGCTCTCATTATGTTTCCAGGAAATAGCCCCTACTACCAAAAAGGGATTTTGTAGATATATCGAACCCTTCCCTAATATTGAGTCTTTGGAGACTTCTTTTGATAATAAAGTGTGATGCATTTTTATCCATGACATTTTTAGTCCCTATTCATAAAACCCATCTGAAACCTGATCCGCTAGATTTGGTAGGTTATTAAGACAAAGAGCCACACTCACGTTTTTAAAATCAATTGACTACAACCCACATTCCTCTTCTTCTTGGACTAAAGCCCATCTGTCATATTGGAATCCTCTACATTAATAGATTACAGTCATTATGAATGAATTAAGTAGAAAAGGAATGGAAAATCGTGGTAAAAAAAACTCATGACATTATACATTGATCCCTTAGAAGTGAGTATGCTTTAAAATATTTTTTTGTGAGACCTTCTTCATTCAAAGAAGTGGAAAGAATTTATAGATCTAAAAGTAGAGACAATAGAAGAAGAGAATCAAAAGCCTCCTCCAAATAAGAGAAACAAAAAGGTGATATATTAAATGAGTATATAAGAGGCATACTTCTACTTCATTTTTGAGTTCAAGAATGAGGGTGTTGGCGAATGCATTCAAATGTAGTCTATCAAACATGGTAGAATAATCGGGGTCTCGACACCATATTATACAAGAGACATATGAGGGTGTTGATGTAGGTGTGCACTTCGACCATCTAATGACACCTCTTGATAACTTGGACAGCACAAATAGTAATTGATCTTCAACTCCATAGGCAACTCCTCGTTGCCTAGTATCCTCTAACCCCCTAGTATCCTCTATGCTACATAAATGTTAATTATTCATCCACATATTCAAATCTACTAAAGTAGATATTTTAAGTAAAGAGTTAGTTGACTAAACAAACAACATAAATATTGTATCTGAAATTGAAGGAGATTCAAAGGAAAATGGGTTAGACCTTGAACCAGACGACTTCTAGGCCACAATAAGCACCAAAATTGTTAAAGGCCTCAGGGATAATGAAGCCTGCAAGCTCCCAGCATTGCCCATCTTACATGAATCAATGCACATGTTTGGTACAAATAGTAACCCTAGTTAATCTAATTAGGAGGACTAAAACATTGTATAAATACAGTAAATAAATATGAAGTAAATGCAAGTAAATATTCTAAGTGAAATGAAACCCTAAATGTGCAAGAGAAGGGAGAGAAATATCTTAGTTGATTGGCATGATGGTCACAGTGTCACAGGTTTGAGAATAAAATCAAGAACACTCAATGACCCTACGAAGGGCAGATCTGGAAGATCTTGAAGTAACTCTGAAGGATCTGGGAGTGTATTGGGGCACCCTCAGGGTACCTTGGTCTACAATCTGGGCACTTTGATCACTGTAAATGCTCAAAACCTACAACTGGTATGGTTGCAAGTTGGTTATGAACCTTCCCTATTTGTCATGTTGAATCTTTTAGATGAGCTGGAAAATGACCTGCAATGCAAAGAGAAGTATCAAACCCTAGAAAAATAAAAGATTCAAATGAATGGGTCAAACTGACCTCAGCCACCAAGCTAGTGGTCTTATCACTGAGTGTTGCACTACATTTCAGACCCGGATGTAGTTCTGGTGTGTGTGTGTGTGTGTGTGCATGTCGTGCCCTAGGTGCTCTTGTGTCAGTCACAATTTGTGAAGTAGTGAGCAATAGTAACTATAGAAAATGTAAATATCACATGTGTGCATGGAATAGAATAGAATCCCTCCCCCTATGAAGTTTGTGTGATGTAAATCTCCTAGCCTTGATGCATGGCACTATGTGGATGCAAGTGATGCAATGGATGCAACTCTAGATGGAGTGATAGTAGTGATGTGATGCTAGGACCTAGGACCCTCATTATGGTCTTATAACTTTATATTTATAGGTATCTCAAGCTTAATTTCATAATTAATCCCAACAAGGCCGACTAGGAAAAAGATAAAGATGACCAACAACTAGAAATGACCCAAAAAGGAGTGAAAGGGGATGTGCATAGATCGGGGTGCCTAGGGTAGTGGCACCCTAAGGCACCCCAATATAGGTTGGGGCACCCTGATTTAGGGCTAGAATGTCGGGGTAGTTGCGAAATGGGTGGATAAGTGTTGGAAAATACATGGGAACTACGAAATAAAATATAAAATAAAGATGGCCAAAAGGTGGGATTAATTAGTACTTTGTACACTTGAGAACCTTCTAAATAGTAGTATAAGACTAAGCTAAATTATGTGTAAAGTGCATAATTTTGTGTCTACATTTTTCCCCCACTTTATGTTGGTGAGCGGAAAGCTCGGTAACATAAAGTAGATAGAGATGTGTACCTGATATCCATGTAGAGTGTAGAAGAAGATGTGTTGATGGACTAGACTCAAGCGTGGAATGAAAAAAAGAAAAATGTGGAGGAGCGTGGATTCTAAAGATGAAAAATGCACATAAAAAGTGATGAGAGTGAACCTAGGGTAGAATGCGTGTGTACCTGTTGCGGTGTGTAGTGTACCTACATGGTTAGTAAAGGAAAGTTCTGTAGCGGTGTGTTGTCATTGTCATTGTTCGTTCATTGTTGCCCCCAATTTGACTTTTTTTTTCTCATATGGTGACCTGCAAGGAGAAAATGATCAAGTAGTCAAATATATATGTATGTAAAAATGTTGTGTAAAATACGTAAATGTAAAGTATGCAAATGTAAAATATGCTAGAAAAAGTGTAAATGGAACATGTGCACCTGATCCATGTCGAGAAAAAGGGTGTAGAAGGATATCTTGTACTGTTGCGAGTTTTTTGGGTGATCTCATGCCACCCTGGCTTGAAGAAGTGTAGGGAGGAAATGCTTTGTGTCCTCCAACTCTAACTACTTCTACTGAAATGTGTTGAAGAGATCATTTGTATTGTCCTAGTTTTTTGGGTGATCTGAAGCCACTGGATGGAGAAGTGTAGAGAGGCACACCCACTATAACCCCCAAGCCTATAACCGCTCTGTAAATTTCCAAAGGACACCATGTCCTGTTGAGGCCACTGTGTATGGAGTTCGTAGACTGGTCTGAACTCACTCACTATGTCTGAACTGATGTAAATACATTGTGTTAGTAGAAAAACCCTCAATGATGCCCCCCTCTTTGGGGGTGCATGCGATGACCCTAGAAGGAGAATGTGACCCCAAAAGAGGACCAACCACACTCTGACCTATATAACTCTGCCCTATAGGGGAAAGGGAAAGCGCTTGGTAGATACCAAGGCACACACAAAAGGGGATGGCTAGCCAAAACAAGTGTTAGTCCAAAACACATGCATGTAATAAGTGTAAAATACACAGACAATGTAGAAACTACCAAACAAAGTAGTGTAAACACGCAAGAAAACAAGCAGACTACATAAAGTGGGTTTAAACATGGGACATCACTCATAATGTCCAAGACACACAAGGCCATCATGGCCGCAAACAATAGGCAAGTGTGCACACAAGCAAAGGGAAAATCCCGCATACAATAGCAAACAAAGTAGACAAGTATAAACAAACAAAGTAGTCATGGAAACATGTAATCTTGCAAAAACAAGTGTTGCACATGGAACACCCATTAGCATGTTAGAGTGATAACCAATATGTCAAAGCATGTATGAGAAAGTAGTATAAGATGCTAAGTACAAAATGAAACAATAACACCTAGATAAAAGAATGTGGATGCCCCTGGAAACCAGTATAGGAAGGGTAGAAGGTGAGCATCTGTGTCACATGTAGAGTCATATATCTGCAATCACACTAAACAAAGACATGAACACATGTGTGTATGATAATGACATATAAGAAAACAATCTAACATGTGTAGTAAAGTGAGCATGCAAAACACTAGTAAGCAAGAGTAAATGCTACCAAGACAATGCAGTATGTTGTGGATGGATGGAATGGAATGCAAACCATGGAATGATAGGAGCAAATGTTCCCCCCGAGTGGATGGAAGTGTATGCAATGAGGTTCATTTTTTTTCCCCCTCAGCAGTCAAGAATGAACCATAAATGAGAGTGCATCATCGGGAAATGGTCAAGTAGTGTAGGTTGTATCTAGCGCGTGCTATGATGAGTATGTGTATGTGGTGATGAAATGCAACATGTATAGGAAGATGTGCGTGGACCCTATAACCTAAGTGTATACCACAACTTTAGAATGGAAGAGTGATGATTTAGCCCTAAGCGTATATCACTATAGGATGAGTGTATGGAGATGAGAGATATGGAAATATGTGTGTGGACCCTATAGCCTAAGCGTATACCATGAATTGTTGAATGGAAGAGTGATGATTTATCCCTAAGTGTATATCACTATAGAATGAGTGATGGGAATGAGATGAAAGGTGTGCACATGGACCCTATAGCCTAAGCGTATACCATGACTTGTTAGAATGAAGAGTGATGATTTAGCCCTAAGCGTATATCAATATAGGATGGATGGATGAAGATGGGTGACGATTTAGCCTAAAGTGTATGTCACTACAAGATGAACATGAAGTGAGTGGTGATGTACCCTAAGGTGAATACCACTATAAGATGATAATGGGGGTGGTGATTTAGCCTAAAGTGTATACCACTACAAGATGATAATATGGGGGTGACTAATTTAACCTAAGGTGTATGTCACAAATGCAAGGAATGTTGGATGGGGAAAATGTCGCATTGGTGAAAGTAAGGTCCATTTGATTGGTAAACCCTCGGCAGTCAAGTATGGACCGAGGAACTAGAGTGCGTCATAGGGTAGTGAGTGCAGTGCATAGAAGACAATGTATTAGGGAAATGACCAAGTGATGAATACGGGGTGTAAAGGTGCACATGTGAAATAATGTAGGATGTAAGCTATAGGTGTGTAATGGAGGAGAAATGGAATAATAGGTGATGATAGAACTAGAATATGTAAATGTGTATGGAACTAGATGTATACAATGGAATGGAGATTATAGTGTAGATGTAGGAATATGCATATGTGGAGGTGCTATGTAAGATGCATATAGGTGTAGATAGAATATGTAGTGATGAGAGGTAAAGCTAGACCCATAGATAATGTGACCTAGCGTAAATATATAATGTATGGATGAAATATAAAACTAGACTCATATGATAATGATGACTAGTGTAACATGGGTGAGATAGATGATGTATAGATGACTATGAGATGAGAATATAAAGATAATGTAGGATGTAGACTATGATGATATAATGTAAGTGTGTAAGACCTATAGTGCAGTGTGTGGGGTTCAATGTAATGGTAATCCCTCAATAGTCAAGTGTGAACCAAAGCACAAGAGTGTGTCATCGGGTAATAAGGGTGTGAATATGTGAAGTGAGATGTGTATGCAGGAGATGACAATAAGTGATAGAGAGGAAGCGTACGATGTGAAAGTGTACAACTAGGCTAAGATGGGGAGGGTTGTGCGATGGATATGCCCCCCAAGTAGTATGTGGGAAGGTCTATCAAAAGTGAAGTCGATCAAGGAGGCATTTTCATCCTCTGGATCAAAAGTCAAATGGATGTGAGGTTGGGACATGGTAGGCTATAGTATGATTTTCATCATGTAATGATTTCATCTGAAGGCCCAATGATACATGCCCATAGTGTATTCTTCATAGTGAATGGGGGAATGGGCAAGCGTGTGCATACCAAGGAGTGGTTGCTGAATAGCCAAAAATGAACTATTGCAAATTAAAATATGACCAAAAGGCATAGGGAATGAAATATCAGTGTGACTAGGGTCTAAGGTACCTCCGATGTAAGTAAGCCAAGAAATGTGAGTAAAGAAGCACAATAGGGTATGTGAGATAGACTAAAAGATCAATTTGACATGCAGGCCATAAGCATCGGAGTGATATTGACAAAACCATAATATAGATAGGTTGAGTACTTAGGCTGAAGGTCTTGACTTAAATAAAGAATGTGCTAGACCAGAAGGAGAACAGATGGTTTTGTAGCATGCAGGAGAAAATTTTGGAACATGTTCCCAATAAGAGTTATGAATTTGTAGTGTGGGCGTAAAATAGGGTATGAGCTAATGGTGAGGAATGAAATAAGGAAGGATCACTTGTGCTAAGATGATGGAACAAACAACTTGTAAAGCATAGAAATAGTTAGAGATTAGTGTAGAATTGATAGATCTAGTAAACAAATAGCACCCTTGGTGGTGGTAATGAGGTTGATCGTCCATAGGTTGAAAATCTATAGTATCAAGGTGAGGAATAGGAATGCTAGTATGAGGGTCATGGACACAATATTGGAATGGATTAGGATCTCGGAATATAGTATACTCAATATGCTCATGTAAGAATTTGACAAGTGATGAGATGGTGGAAGCAACAACTTGCATTTCATGATAAACATGGTCTACCTAACAAGCAATTATATGAGACAAGAAAATCAATGACAAATAAAACAGTATGGAAGAGTCCTTAGGATCTATTGTTTCAGAGGCAAGGTAACATGGCCTAGAAATGGATGAATAGAACCATCATAGAGGACGAAGTGAAATGGAAGAAGGGCTAATGTTACAAGTAGAAAAACCTAAGGCTTGGAGAAAGGGCATAGGGCACAAATTAAGCTCAGAGCCATTATCGATAAGAGTAACGCTTGATAGTAACATTGTAGATGCGAGACATGATGTAAATTGTTGAGTCATTGTCATGTAAGGGTGAATGTCAGCTAAGAGGTTGTTAGATGAGGATGTTATATGTTAAGAAAAGGCTTCGACAAATGAACCATATACTTAATTCATGGATGGCATATTATCATCAAAAACATGGTAGTAGCAAAGAGATTTTAGAAAATGATGAAGCAAGTCAGGATGGGTAAGCAAGTATTCAATAAAGAGATATTCATGATGGTGGAATGAAAAGGATCCCTATAAGGTGGTAGAAAGAGATGTCGGGTTCACTAAAATGATTAACTAAAAAGTAACTATATGCAGGGAAATAGTAACCCTAGTTAATCTAATTAGGAGGACTAAAACATTGTATAAATGCAATAAATAACATGAAGTAGATGCAAGTAAATATGCTAAGTTAAATAAAAACCCTAGATGTGTCAAGAGAGTAGAAGAGAAATGGCTTAGCTGATTGTTGTAGATGGTCGCACAGTGTTGCAGGTACGAGAATAAAATCTGGAAGTACAGGTGAACACTCAGGGACCCTGCGAAGGGCATATCTGGAAGATCTTAACTGAGGCGCCTGGGAGTGTACTGGGGCGCCCCGAGGTGCCCTGGTTTGTAATCTGGGCACTCTGATCACTGTAAATGCTCAAAAGATGTAACTAGTATGGTCAGAAGTTGGTTCCGAACCTTCCCTATTTTTTGCACTAGATCTACTAGATGAGTTGGAAAATAACCTGCAATGCAAAGAGAAGAATCAAACCCTAGAAAAATAAAAGATGTAAATGAATGGTTCAGACTAACCTCAGTTGTCAAACTAGTGGTCTTATCACTGAGCATTGCACTACATTTCAGACCCAGATGTAGTTCTAATGTGTGTGTGCATGTCGTGCCCTAGGTGCTCTCGTGTCAGCCGCACTTTGTGAAGTAGCGAGCAATAATAACTATAGAAAATGTAAATAACATGTGTGCATGGAATAGAATAGAATCCCTCCCCCTATGAAGTGTGTGTGATGCAAATCTCCTAGCCTTGATGCATGGCACTATGTGGATGCAAATGATGAAATGGATGCAACTCTAGATGTAGTGATAGTATTGATATGATGTTAGGACCTATAACCCTCATTATAGTCTTATAACTTTATATTTATAGGGCTCTCAAGCTTAATTTTGTAATTAATCCCGACAAGGCTGACTAGGAAAAAGATAAAGATGACCAACAGCTAGAAATGACCCAAAAATGAGCGAAAGGGAATTTGCATGGATCAAGGCACCCAAAGTGGGACTGGGGTGCCCCAGGGTGCCCCAATAAAGGTTGAGGCGTCCTGATTTAGGGATAGAATGTCAAGGTAGTTGTGAAATGGATGGATAAGTGCTCGAAAATACATATGAACTACGAAATAAAATATAAAATAAAGATGACCAAAAGGTGGGATTAATTAGTACTTTGTACACTTGAGAACCTTCTAAATAGTAGTATAAGACCGGGCTAAATTATGTGTAAATTGCATAATTTTGTGTCTACAGTAGGCCTTGTCAAGCAAACCCTCTCGGAGAAAGATCTTTCTATCTAATCCTGTCAATGTGAGGTAAGAAAAGGAGAGTAAATGAGACGGGAAAAGGTAAGGTAAGGTAAGGGAGATGACTCACCATACCACTTGGAGAGCTCAACAGTAGCAGGAGCAGGAGATGACTTGAATTTGGAGGTGTCACCTTCTTCTTTCCAAGCCCAAACAAAGAAATCACTTGCAACGAAGACAAAGCGACAATTATGTTGAGTTGGGTGATGAGATGTTGAGAGGATTCCCTAGAAATTACATATTGACAACATGTTGTGTTATGCGTCGAACAACATAAAATGTTGTATACATGAGTGCATTCCACCCTTGTTTCGGATTGGCTTTCAATCACTCTAGATCATCTGTAGAAATTAAGTGAATGAGAATTCAAGAACCTTCCTCATTGCTCAACACCCTCTCCATGCGACCTTCCTTAAAACCTAGTTCTAGCGACAATTCACCAAAAATCTGACTCATGAGCTTATGATGCCGCAACTGTAATAATGGAGGCATGGCTCCCCTTCTACTTTCACTGCACAAAAATGAACAATTCCTTGTGTTTGGAGAATTTTGTACACAACGTGGCTCCTCACACAACATTTAATGTTATTTGGTGCACATTACAAAGTTGGATAAGACTATATAAAGATACATGAAAATGTGTGCAATGTATCAACGATTCCTATGCCTCCCATGGTCATTCCCATGTCTGGTTACACTCCTAGCCGTGGATTTATCCTATCAAATAAACCATTCCCATTGTATAATGCCTATCATCATAGTAAAATATCTCTCGAGAAGATTGTGGTGATGGGGTAGTCATGCAACTGAAGAATAGAAAAACTAACTTGACATGGAGCACACACACATACAAGGGTAATACGTGGTTAAGCAACACAAACCTTCATGGATGTGTACTCAACTACAAAATGTTCCCACAAAATAAAAAAACCCACCAAGAAACACATAAAAACTTTAGAATGAACTCAATCTCTAGAAAATGTCATTCGTAAACATGAGAGTTTCTCCTAAAAACAACTGACTAAATATTCAACCAACTAATGAGCATCAAAATGTAGGAGGAATAATGGGTGGAATAAGAAGTTGTATAGTGGAGGAGCCACGCTAGTAGTGCCCTCTCAAATAATGCTTGTGATGCCACCAAAAATGATCAAAAATCCATCCCATATGAATACAATTGGTTGACAAATATGTCTACATACGATTCAATTCAATTGCACAACTAGTGCATGTAAGGATACATTTGATTGTAAGTTAGGTTGATCAGGTCTGATAGCTAGAATATCATGTTTCCCAAGCTTGATTTAAGGTGAAAAAATATCATGTGTTGCTTAAACTATTTACAAAGAGTGGAGTGAACAAAAATGGGAGCTCTATCATCAAATGAACCCAGTGAAATATATTTATCAAAACCAATGTTGTGGTAATAATTCAATCTAACAAGATGGCTAGGAGAAAAAATACCCTGAAAATGTCTACAAACACCTCCACTAGGATAACCGATGGAATTAAGCATGTAAGAACCAAAAGTAGTAGTTTGTTTATTAAATGAGACATTTAGATAAGTACATGGATATGTAGTGAGATAAACATAGTGTGCAACATTAACATATATAGAAATAAAAGCTAGAACAGTAGGAACAAACACAAATAATGAAAAAGTAGGGTTAGCGGGTGTAGGAGTAGTGATTGTAGGTAGACTGGAAGTATGGGTCTATATGTGAGGAGGTCTGACCGCCTATCAAATTAGGCCTCAACCTGTTATCCTCAAGAAAAGGAATAATAAGTTCCTCCAAGTATAAAATCCTCTTTGCAAATAATAAGTTCCCTAGATGTATTAAACAAGTCTGGGGAGTGGGGTTCTAGGGGATGCATCCCCCATTAGGGTTGACAGGTAATTCTTTGGGCACACTTCCTTTACTGATAAGGGGTGATTCATTGGGCACACCTGAACAATACCCCTAATGCCAAATAAAATTTATTTCTTGTATGAATTTTTGAATGGATAATAAAATGCACCTCACTAGAGAAATAATGCTCCTCATAGAAAAATAATTCCCCCACATAAAAATATTTCCCTTTACAATAATAGGAATGTATCTCTAAAAAATATATGCTCCCACTTACAATAAAGAAATATGTCCCTCAAAAAACTCAACCAGATGATCTTTCCCTTTTGAATATTATTATCAAAACTTCCTTCTTTATCCTGAAGTGAAGAATGACGAGGTAGAAGAAATGAAACTGTTGGAAGGAGTGAGGTTGGCCAATAATAAATGATATAAGGATATTTGAGTTGAGTGTGATTCCATGATTATAATCAATGCTATGATAAAAGAAATGAAACCTAATTGGAAGTCGAACTAGATTTTTCAAGGGGCTTATGTTTTGGTTGCATGTTTTCACTCTATTTTTTCAACATTCTATTTGGGAGACTAATAGAGTAGCAAATACTCTTGTGACTATTGGAATGGAGTTAGATCCTATATCTTTTGTAATCACTACAGATTTGATGGAATGGCATCGACTCCTAAAACCTCTACAAGATTAAGTAGGATTGGGTGTTTGAAATGAATTTTCAAGGACCTTGGTGAAAGTTTCCATGTAATGAGGCTACTAATTTCGCACCAAGGAATCTCTCAATCTTGGAGAACATAAAAGATGAGTACGTTGCTACTAAGGATGATTTATGGAACTCTTCCGAATGGATGGTGTAGGGTGTTAGGAAGCTTTCAAATCGGGGAGGTGCATTTTTTCTTCTACAACCTTTGGGTTTTTTATTATGTAACTTCTTACTTTTGGCATCTTATGGAAAAAATTGTGAATGGTTTTATGAGGCATTGGGAAGAGAAATATATTTTTTGTATCTCAATAGCTTCTTTTGTATCTCTTTTGCTTGTTTTTGTAGTTTCGCTTTGGCTTCGTACTAAGAAGGTTGCTCTATCTTTTTGCAGAGGACATTATTTGTAATCTTTTTCTCTGATTTTAACAAAAGGGTGAAGGACAAAGAACCCTATTTTACTATTGTTAAAAAATCATACAGAGAGGAAATAACATACTTAGTTGTTTTGCATGATATCTTTGTGTATGGATGTGTGATGCCTTTGTATGTTTGAATGTGGTGATGGATTGTTGAAGGGATTCTATGAGAGTTTTGATAACTCTTATATGGTATCATGGTAGCCTTCGATATCCATTTCTCAATGGAAATAATTTGATTTTTTAGTTAGTTTCTCAACCCTCAGGTTGTATAGCCCTACATAATGTTTTATTTCCTTTTCCCCTTGCTCTTGGCATTGTAGCTAGATGTTTTCTTCTTGTTATCTAGTTGTTCCAATCTTTCCAGCGACAATAGAGAACTTTTACATAAACTCATGGCATGTTGTCGCAGTGGCACCAGAAAAATTATTATTATTTAAGGAGAACGATTTGGTTCTTACATTGTCCTCAACTTCACTTATTTGTGCATGGGTCTTCCACCAAGTACCTCTTTTCAAGCCTACATGTGGAGTATTCGGGCCGTCAATCATTTCTCATCTCAGATATAACTTTCACCAATTTCTTTGGTCAACTCCACTAGCATTTTTATCCAATGTGATGAAAATGGTGTTTTATTGCACAACTATAAGTATCGCATGACATTTACTCATCCCCCTCTCATGTTTTGTGAAAGGTTTATCTCTAGCAAAATGTAAAAGGTTCTTATTTCTTTTTGTTTTAACTCATAACACTTGATTTTAATGTTAAAGGTTATTCCATGTTATGGTGGCTATGCCAACCCATAGCATTTGATTGTTATGGTTACGAAGAATTCAATCCATACCAACTTGGTCCTGGATTTCCTTTGGACATCCATCAAATTTCAAATTTACCATCCTATTTTTTGTTGGTTTCTTTAGGATCCCTTTGTATTGATCTTACAACATATAGATACATGTTTCTTAGATAAAGTTACGCTAGGCCCTTTTTCTAAAATCAATACCTCATTATCTTGTAAAATATATTTCTTCATGTTAGTTGAAAATGACACATTCTTTGAGATTGCAAACTCAATCCTAATCCAAAACTTCTCATAAACATATTCCTTATCCTAAAAATTATGGTTGTTATGCTCCTCCTAATATTTCAAATTACATTTTCCATACATGTCAGTCACAATCTTCTAATTGTTTCAATCCCTTAGGCCAAACACAAAAGGTTCATTTAATTATTCGGGGACAAACCCATATCATATCTAAATTGTGACAAAGAGTGGACTATATATTAGGTGCATAAGTGCAATGGATAAGTAAGTGTTTAATAGATTCACCATCGTGTTTACACATTATGCATATAGATGGTGCAACATTTTTCATTTTTTATATCTTAACCTAAGTATCTTCCCAAGATATGCCAACCAAGCAAAAACATGTGATCGCGGTGTAAAGATTGTGTTTCACGTAGAAAGACTGGGAAAATTAGAATCTTCATGGCCCTCTTTAAAAACTTGTAACCAACCTAGATTGTATATCTCCCAAACTTAATGTAATGCCCCTCTTGTCCCCATGTTGTCGACTTCACTCGTGTGAGCTCGAATTGACCCCATGGTAAGGTTGAGTTCCTTTTCTAAGCATTGTGCTTACGATCCGGTTAATTAGGGAAATTAAATAATTAAAATAATAAGGGTAACTTTGTAAATGAATGAGAAGAATATATAAGTGGTTCCTTATTAATCACTCGAAATGACTATAACTAGGGTTTTTGAAATGTCAAATTGATATGACAAGATTGTGTTTACTGACATCATAAAAAACTAATTATGTTAAAAAGAATTCTAGCTATTCTTGTTCAATTCACTCTTTGAGGCCTACAAGAATTATTCTAGATTAATCCCTAAATTTTTTTGTGAAATATTTTTAACCTTGATTAATGTATGACGGGTCATAATTCAATCATATGGCAGTTTGTTGTATGTTGTAGTTGCACACTCTATTTCAACTACATAAGTTGTCGTACAAAATGTCTTAACATGTAGTTAGAGAAGTTGTTGCTTGAACCTTAACTAGGGAATACATATTCTTGGATCATAATTCTTCATGGTGAGTGAGATTTTCTTCCTCTCTTTTGTTATATATGTAATGGTTTTCATAGATTTGGAAGTCTTGTATGAAAACCCTAAACCACCTTAAGAAATTGATATACACTTGACTTTTGACACTTTCTAATGTGGCTAGCTACCTAGTATAGTTCATAACAAAGTGAAGTGGTGTTAGACATATTGGTAATAAACATAATGAACCAAATCTCACTTCCTCTAGAGATATTTCTATAATCTATGCTTATGAATAGTTTTCTTAACTAGTTTGGACTAAAAACATGCAAGTTTATTTGAATGCTACAATGAGCTAACCCTTAATGTAGATCAATATCTAGAGACATGATATCTTGCATTGTTGACATGACCTCTCATAGTAATAGTTGCAACTCTTGAGGAATTGAATTTATCATGATACTTCACTTGTGTCATATAAATCTCCATTGTACTTGCAAACTTATAGGACATAATTACAACCCTAAAATGACTTGTTGCACATTACACACTTGTCAATTTGGTAGAATGAAATAATAAATTAAAGCAAAGTGTCTAGTTATCTCCCTTAAACCTAAACTCTGAGGACCATTGTATAGAATATGATTCCATGACTCTATCTTAGTTAAATTTCGTGATTAGTTGAGTAGGGCTCAATGTAACCCTAGTACAAACACGTCGCCTTTGACGGGCTAAACCATATATTACACCAAGGACACAATCCAAAAAGTGAGAAAGACGCGAAAATTTACTATACAATTTATTTGGAACTACACAAGGGCCCAATATTTCTAACCACTAAAACATTCAAGCAATATGATCGACTTAAGATTCAAATTAAATCCATATAACCTTCTTAACTTTTGGAGTATAACGAACAATACACAACTCAAAGAAATGGGGACTCAACTCCCTTGCAGCTATTTTTTTACAACTCATTCAATAAGAGGCGAATGCAACAACAATCAACTATTCTAGAATTAATACACATTTTATAAGATTTATTATCTCCTCTTTGCAGAATTTTACGAGGTACTCATAAAGTAATAATATCATACATTTTTACATTCTAATTTTCCCAATAATTAAAATAAGAATAGATTTCATTCACACTTTTCATGTTGTGCATACAGCTAACTCAACTATTTCATGCAACAAGAATGAATCCTTAAACCTGCAATGATCTCTAAGCATGTTACTCTAATAACTTTGAAATTGGAGCACTCAATCATCCCATTGTAAACTTGTTTCCACAACTCTAGAACGCCTCTAATGCAAAAAGGGTGAGTTCTTACCTCCCAACCTTGTGATATCATCATATATAGGCATCAACCCTTTGTTACCTCATCAACCCTCTAGCCCAAGGGGTTACTCAATGACCCCAAAACGTTTAAACACAAAAGTAGGCAAGGTCTAGGTGTAACAGGATATCAAGCTTTACTCAACACAATTCACTAAAATTTTCACAAGCATATAAATGAGGTTGATGTGTTTAGGTACTTGGGGGAGAGGATCCAAATGTTCAACTACCGGTCTTGCTTTTGTTTCGTCCACTTCTTGCATTTCAAACTTTACATTCCTCGCATCATCGATTGGGAAGAAGCCTTTGTTTCGATCCTCTTCTATTGTGGCTATCCTTGTTTGCATAAATCACCACATTTCCACAAAATCTTCTAGCCTTCAAGAACATTGGTGACTACCATGCCTACTCTCACCATTCTTCTTAGTGGCATATTGACTTCCCTCTCCTCATAGTTTTAACTTCTAGTACTGCACTTTTTGCAAACCTACAAAGGTTGCATCACTTTCTCACTTCTCTATTCTCTACACGACCTGTGAAATTGGAGAACCTCATACCCTTACTCTCTAAACCAAAAGTCATTTCCATGCTCTAATACCAAATGATATAAGTCACAATTAAGAGCCCTAATAAAGAGATGCCTAGCGCCCCTCAAAGCATATGATTTTGAAGAAATTGAACAAATAAAATGCTAAAAATTTTAATGTCGAATAATTGTATTATAGAAGCAAGTATCTACATATCAAATAAGTTAGCACTTTGAACAAATGAAAAGCGCCACCCAAAAAGCATTAACTATTCTACTGACTGGTCAATACTTCAATCTCCTAACTTGTATGATAGATATGAGCATCCTTTACAGAAGGCAAATGACTCCAAACACTAAAAAAAAAAAAAAAAAAAAAAAAATTTGAAAACTTAAATTCGCCATTAAAATGAAAGCAAGATTTACAAAAATAAACACAAATTAAACATTTATTTATTATAAGATAATACAATTAAAACCAGGCATCAATCTTACTACCTGGATGACAGGTTGATATTATACAACTAAGGTGAAATAGTTTGAGTGAGAATGGAATACACAATCTATTGTGGCATTGCAAAGGTGATGCACCATGGAGAAAATTCAAAATACAAAAGATAACCTAGCAACACAGCGAAATGATATAATTCACAAACTAAAATCTGCATTCAACAAAAGTGTAACTGTAAGTTAGGGGGGCAGCTCTACTTAACCACATTATACATGAAGAATTTCAGATGTTTTATGCGAAACAAGGTGACATAAAAAAAATGTCTCTAAACCTTCAGTTCAATGATTAGGAATGTCATGCTCTAATCCACCAAATGTCAGTGCCCAGCATGGTATTAACATAGTATGATAAACTGACTAATGCAGCTCAAATACAATTTTAAATAATGTAGCGCCTCATATAGAAAAAGAAAATGATAAACTAAAAGATGAGCAGAAACGCCCTCCTCATATAAAAAAAGAAAAAAACGAAAAAATGAGCAGAGATGGACATCCCCACTTTAATTAAGAATACTATGAATGAAAGATCTCTTTTGTGTACTATGAGCAGAAATGTAAGTTGGGGGGAGCTCTACTTAACAAAACCTAGACTGCACGGATACGGATACGGATATGGATATGGATACGCTAAAACAGCAAATTTTAAAAAATCTCGGGTGCGGTACATACATACATCTATGTCTGTATGTATGTATATGCATACGATATGTATATATGTATGTATATGTATGTATGTATGCATGTATGAATCAATACAAACTCAAGTCTCAATTCTCAAAGTATTGGAAATTTGTTTTCATGTTCTATGAATAATATTAAGTTGTATGAGTATTCAATTTCAATAAGTATGTATGTGTGTGTGTGTGTGTGTGTGTATATATATATATATACACACACACACACACATACATACTTATTGAAATTGAATACTCATACAACTTAATATTATTCATAGAACATGAAAACAAATTTCCAATACTTTGAGAATTGAGACTTGAGTTTGTATTGATTCATAATGTTCAAAACATAATAGTTAATAACATAGACTGTATTATAGATTTGATAATTCATTATTAATGCCTTAAGCTTGAGTTAGACGTATCATTGGACATTAAAAAAACATTTGAAGTCGTGAAATATTTTAATTCCTTTCTCAAACCAAAGGAGGGCAAAACAACCTCTTGTCAAGGCAAGGATCTTGTCATTATATTTCTGATTCAACGAAATTGATTTGTAGGCTTGGCATCTAATGTCAAATGAAGAGAAGTTAGACTGCCCAACCACCAAGTACTTCACTTGTTCCCATGCCTTCCAAATTGACTGAAGAATAAAGGACCCATGAGGAGCAACAAGAAAGCCCCCAAATAGTAAGTCAACCAAATGAAGTCCTTTTCATCTCTCTCGACCCTTCAGAGCCTATTGGCAATATTGAATCTCACACGAACTTTCCAAAGTTCAATTCCAATCAAAGCCCTCATGTTTTATTTATTTTTTTGCACTTAAAAAAAAAAAAAAAAAAACAGTGGGTACTCTCTAGGTACTCTTTTTATTTTTATTTTTGCACTTAAAAAATGAAAAAAACTATGGGTACGTACCCATCCATACCCTAGCGTACCCAGGGCCTATGGGTACGTACCCACAGTGTACCCAGGGCGTACCCGTACCTAAAACGTACCCAACTTGGTAAGAGGGGGTTTAGGGCGTTTCCGTGCAGTCTAGAACAAAATACATGATATATGAGGAATTTGAGATGTTTTATCCAAAGCACAAGTATGATTAGGAATGTTCTGCTACTAAGTTTTGATCCACCAGATCTCAGTGCCCAGAAAATCATATTAATATAGTATGATAGCAGACAATTTCAAATAATGTAACACCTCACATAACAAAAAAAACGATAAACTATAAGATGAGTAGCAATGCCCCCTTCACATAACAAAAGAAAACAATAAATTAAAAGATCAATAGAAATGGCCCCTACCTCCTCCTTCATTAAGAACACTATGCCAAAGTTTTCTTTGTGCAGCTTCATGTCTTGATCTTTCTAGAAGAATGATCTCAATTGAAAGGATTTGAGTATTCAGATTAGGGGAATAATTGCAAAATTGTTGAAGTGGAAGTACAACTACTTTTACCATTAAGTATTTCGTAATTTAGAACAAAAGAGTTTCAAATGGAAAGATTTTTCAATCTCATAATCTAGGTGACCAAATATGGCCCATCCCACTCTGAAGTCACAATGTGAAACTTATCTTCCATGAAGTTTTTACCACATCGTTGCAAACAAAGCAAGTTGCGTTGGAAAGGATCTGAGCTCGTGAATAGTAAGGTGTCGGACTAAGTTGCCAAGGTTGGACGAGGCAATGGGAAGCAAATGAAAGAAATGAGATTGATCCTGAACAAACTTGAAGGGGCTTAGCCCGAGCTGCACAAGGAAAGCATGGTTGAGGACAAGATGTTGTAGCCGATGTAGCTAACACATTTTGACCGTGGTGATGGTGCCCAGCAAAAACATTCCATCAGCCACGTTAGTACCCTTGGTGCAGATGCAAGCCCATGTTAATGGTTTGATGGGGGCGACTACAGTGATAAAATATGTTACAACATTGATAAAGGTAGAAGGTATTATTTGTTTACCATCACTTATTTAAAACGTGTTATCCGTTTTACACAGTGTTAAAGTTGGGAGGTCAATTTATTTGATGCATGTGAATCTCAACCCCAAATCGTCTTGTTTTTTTTAATTCTAAGAATTGATCCAGACCTAAATGGAGACGTGTGCAGTGACTGATGATAAGGGATTCGAGGTGACCTAGGGCTGTCAAGGAGCTAGAGCAAAGGGTATAAGCTTGGAGAGATTGCACTTGAGGCCAAGCCAAAGATTTATGAAACCAAAGCCTTTACACAAGAAGAAAAGAACACGCAACCAACATTATGGTGCTTGAAAAAGCCTCAAGCTCATTGGGTGAATTAAGGTGATAGTGAAATGTAGATAAGATGGAGCCAAACATATCAACGAAGAGCCACAGAAGTGGCTATTTGATGGATTTGAGACAGACCCAAGCTCAAGCACTATGTACTGATGAGATGTCATCCCCAAGGTAGAGCGTAAGTATAAAGAGCACCAAACATTACATCAAGTTGATGTGAAGGGCGAACCAAGTCATGAATCCAACAAGAGATCCAAGTTAAATGCAAACCAAATAGATGACATGCACTAAAAAAATTATAAACATTTCTATAGGCTTTCCTAAGTAGGCACTGAAAACACATTTCAAATTGGGAAGGAATTGTAAAGTTTATGCAAAAAATTTCTATTAAAGGCATTTGCTAAAGTTTATACCTAACAAACTACTCTGCATTTAAACTTGCAAACCCCCTATAAATAATTTGTCTATTGTTTTATGCAAATCCTTCAACTTTAACTTCTTCAATGCCTCCCTATCAGCACCTCTAGTGCACCGCATGGGTGCAAAGTAAATGGGACCATACCATGGGATCTCCTATTGTAAACAAGCTCTCTAAAATCATACACGAGAGATCCTCGACAATGACAGCTCAGTCTAGCAGAAGACAATGGCACGCAATGGTCGTGGACATTTAAATAAGAAAAGCGCTTCTCCTTTCTAATGCAATTTTGGCCAGGCATGCACTTTTACACACTCTCCTATACCTTTCACATGCCACATGTATTTTAAATTTTAAAGCTTAACAACTTTGCAAAGGGGTGCATTTATCCTTTGGCTTACACATTTAGCAATCAGTGAGTAGATAACACGTGGACTAAGACGGCGCAAGTTGGTGGAGTGGTAGGCCCCACCACCTATGACTTGTTTTTCCTTCAAAACATTGTATGCAAGCTTTTGCTACAACAAATGGTCAAATATAACACCCTTGTACTTGAGGTGGAAATAATTGTAACATGTTTTAGGCAGAATCCTTGCAAGTGTATTAAGTGCATATTGACAATCTACTGCCACGTGTAAGCAGTGGAGACTAGCCAATCTTTCCGCTTCCCATCAGTGCATTACACACATATTGCTCAATTGTCGGGCCTATGTGCATTGAAACTTTCAACAATCCGATTTAGAAATCTGAATGTCCAAATCTTATCAGATTTCTATCCTAAAGGACAAGTTCTCTAAACTTATACACAAGAGAGCCTCGATAATGACCACTTTGTCCAACGAAAGACAATGGCACGTGATGGTTATGGACAATTAAATAAGAAAGACACTTCTCCTTTTTGACGTGGTTTTGGCTAGGCATGCATTTTTATGCACTCATCTATACCTTCCACAGGCCACGCGTATTTTCAATTTCAAAGCTTAACAACTCTGTAGAGGGGTGCATTTATCCTCTCCCTTAAGTCAGGCATTTAGCAGCCAATGAGTAGCTAACACATGGACTAGGACAGTACAATTTGGTGGAGTGGCAGGCCCCACTACTTGTGATTTGTTTCTCCTTCAAAGCATTGTATATAGGGTTGTCATTGCAATAGATGGTTAGAGCGCATGACTACAAAAAGAATTCGCGGGGACCAAGAGAATCAAATTCACGTGGACAACATTGATATGGCCATACAACAGTTCAACCAAAGAAGCCAAAGCCATCCTATAATTATGCCCTGTTAGAATTTGCTCACATTAGTCTAGTATGGAAAAGTGTTTGTCAAGATAATTACCTATTAACATTACAAATTCAATAACCGGTATTGTGCAGTATTGTTTGTGGATAACTCGTTGCTTGCTTATATTTTTTGAAAATTGTAGTTAATAGCTTGTAGGGTTGTCGATATATCATGCATTATTAAAGTAATACTTGAAACTTATTTTATTATTAAAATCAAAACAAATTAAAATGAAATAAAAATAGTTTTTATGTGTGTCAGTCAAAATTCGAAAAGTAAATAATAGTTACCTTTCCCATCATGGTACATTGGAGCAGAACATAGTTACCTTTCCCATCATGGTACATTGGAACGAAACATGTTTGTTTGGCATGAAATCCTTTGTTGAATTAGCTTAGGACATCATAAATCATCATATTCTTAAATGACAAAGAATACCAAAAGCAAGCAAATTTTATTTTTACTTTCTTCAAAGGCTTTTGGGTGTGTGGGTCAACATCAACAATAATACACTATAGTGGTGACATGTTCCAAATTTTATGGAAAGTAAATCAGGATTTTTCTCACCACTGGTATGGTCGAGCTTTGTATGCTCCCATGATGGCCAATAATCGTTGCTGCAAAGAACCGATTGCCACGCCCCAAATCGCACATCAAATGGTCATCCACATACGTCTGTCACAACATTTTTCCCATATGGAGGGGTCGCTCAATCAGCGGTATTAACATGCCCATTAGTTCTAGGGCGCCGAAATCTAAACGCGACGCCATAGAGAGCTAACACGACACCAAGAAGTAACTTCTATGTCCATTAGGCACCCAATGACGTGTTTTTCTAATAATGTGCATATTAATTTCTACGTGGCAGAGAAAGGCATGACTCCACCATCACCATCCATCGTCCAATTTTATGAGTTAACACCAAAAACCATCCAATGTTGGTCATTGATACAGATGTGGCAATATATGTCAAAATGAGCTTGGTGGATGCATTATAACATGGAGAACGCCTTTGGCATAATGAAATTGAGAGTAAAAGACTATGAAAAGGCACCATTTGCATCTCATCTATGTCACCGGCATGGTCATTTTTTAGTTTTTAATATTGTTTCTTCACAGAGTAGCAATGAATAATATTCTTGTGAGCATATTTTTGTCCGAGATTTTGGATCCATCTTTAGTGCAAGAAGATTCAAACATCGGCTTCATTCATCTTTCCATGAAGATGGATCCAGCAATCAGATACGAAATATCGGGGAAAAAAATGATCACACAAATGAATCGAGAAGAATATTATTCATGGTCATTTCTATCAGGAAAGTCCTATGAATCTCCCACCTCAAATGGTTAATACAAAGCCAACAAAAACCGTCATGCAAGCAATGGCAACGTCGAATGCTAGATTTAAAGAAGACAAGGATCAGAATAAAGTTTAAAACAATGTTATGTGGTGATGTGTCTCGTAGATTTTGGTAATATTTAGAATGTTTGGGGACATGGAGTGGATGTCTCCAATTTTTTTCTTTTTTTTCTTTTTTTAATTTTTATGCATTTACTTTTAAAAATTGTTATTTTAACCAAAAATATTGAATTCTATTGTCGACATACCCAAGAAATATTGAATACAGTTTAAACCTCTGAATTTCATTGAATATAAGATAAAATATTCAAATATTTATTTCAATATCCATTCCACCACCGTCTCCAAAATTTGGGAATTTTTCAACTATACCCGAAACCTTGTCCGCGTTTAAACAAAAGAAATAGCATGGGAGGAAGAAAAAAAAGTGATCGAGAATAATTTATTTGAAATGTTACAACCTGAGATTGTGGACACAACATTGAAAGCTTGAGTCTAGTGATTGAAAATAATGAAAAGAAAGTTCTACAAGAGAAGAAAGTATAGTAGCAAATGGAGCAACAGAAAGTAAGGAAACTAGAGGTCTAGAATTCAAAAGTTTGGAGGTATATACAAACCAAATGAGGGCAGTTGTGGAAAGGTAAATGTGGGTACAAAGCATGTTATGCCTTACATAAATGGAAATCTTTCAATGTGTCAAAAGACCTTAGGAACCAGAAGAAGACTTGAATCAATTAGAATTAAACAAAAAGCTATGAAGTGCTATAGGTGCATGAATAATGAGGGACCAACCTTTCTAGAAAGATCTAGGACTACCTTCTATCCATTATTCTCGATCACCATACTAAACTTTCCCATGTTATGCTTCTACAACCTCATCTTGGAACACCATAAATAATTTACTCTAATTTTCCATACTACTACTTACATTTATTCTAAACCTTGAGTTATTCAAATCCACCATTTGATTTTACCACCACTTGCACAAGGTCTTTTGTAAATTACTCTAATTAACTATCCTTGAGTTAGGGGTTCAAAGGACACTGGCAATAGAAATGACCATTATGGAAATGGAGATAACATCCAAGTGGATCCAAATACTTTATCTTTGCTTGTGTATTTATGTGTGAGACGGAATCTATTAATGAAAAATATGTAGAAAATGAGCTTAAACACTAACAGAAATAAAACCAAGCTATAAATTAAAACAGAGTTTATAAAACATGCAAAGAATATGATTAAAAAATTAACAATGATAAAAAATCAAAACCAAGAAATACATTAAACACTAGGAAAATTTTGACATAAGAAGAGAATAAATAACAATTACGAAAAAAAATCGAAGTCCATGGCACTACAACATGCAATGTAGAACAGGAACACAAAGGAATCGAAGTGACAAATCCAAATGATTCCAATATAATAATATATTTAATAGAAGAGAATAGGATAACAATTGTTTGTGACGAATGGGTGGGTACAGTCCTTATAAATACCAATCAAATTAACATGCTATAAGTTAGAGCCTCTGAGGTCAACATACATCCCAATGTACTCATTAATTAAGGATTACGTAAAGGGCCTCAATCGAGTGATTTATTTCCACTCTAACATCACTCCTAAATTGCTACTTAGCTTTGATGAATATGGCATTCACTTCTCCAAAAAAATCCTCCCAAAGGGGAGGAAATCACTACTTATTTCCTCTAATGAAAACTTAATAAAACCCAAACATATCTCATAATTGAAAGAACTTTTCCACTGCCAATGGCTCTGTTGAGATGTCCACAATTCGCAACTCACTCTGCACAAAATATCAGCTACATGAGCCCATCTTGAATGTAGTTCATGATGAAGTGTATGTGGTGGACCTCGATGTGCGTAGTTTGCTGTCTCTTTATAGGATTTTTAAAAATGGCAATGGCCCCTTGAGTATCAGTGTATAGAATAGCTAATATGTCCTATTGGAATCCAAGCCTTGTTGAAAAGTCCCAAAAGCATGAGACCGCTTGTGTTGCATTCATTGCTCCTCTATATTATGACAGTATGACTCAATGGAAGATTTGGCGGTGGCTTTCTGCTACTTTGCCCAAGACATGGGTCCAAATCCCAAATGAAAGAATTATCTATAAGTAAATTGCCTTTGATCCACGACTCCAACCCTGTTCACATCTATATATTCAACTAAACGACCCTTAGCTCCTCGTGAATACATACTACCTAAATAAGTTGTGCCCTTGAGTATATTTCAATACCTTCGTAGCAACTTCCGAGTGGACCTCCTTAGGATCATGCATGAATCTGTATACAATCCCAACTGCAAAGGATAAATCCAGTCTATTATAAGTCAAGGAAGACTCCCAAAATTGTCTATATATTGTAATATCAATTGTCGATGAGATACATTTTTTTCTCATCTTAACTTCAACTGGTAGGGGGTAGAATATGTTGTAAACTAACTTTTTGAAATTTCCACAGGTAGAAAATGTAATATTTTATCTGGAATATTGTGTTCTTTTCTTAGATCCGATCTTTCAGGTCACTCTTCAGAACCCAACCTTAGAGATATAAGGATATTGAGAAATGTATTGGATTGTTACTTTTAATCCAATTTAAATATAGATGCAATTAAATGTGTTAAATCTACGTACCCTACAGGGTATGGGTACCGGTGCGTACCGTACCCGGTACATGATACAAGTATGGTACGCAAGGGGTACGTCCAGGGTACCTCTTGCAGGGCCCGAGTACATCGTAGGACATACTCGGGCACTACATGAGGTACCCTAGACGTACTCAAGGGTACCCGTTGTAAAAAGCAACATTTTCTTTTATTTTTTTAGTCAAAAAAGTCAAACCAACTTTTAAAATATTATTAAGTATCCTAAACCCTAAAATGTGCTCCCAAACTCTATAACAATAACAACACATTAACCTCACATTTGCATACTTGCTTCGCATTTGCATACTTGACTCTCACCTTCATATTTTCTCTAATTTCAATTGCTTAAGGCTGATTACAAGTGCCATGAAATCAAGGAGCTTGCAATAAGTGACAAGGAGTTTAAGGAGCTTGGAGAAGAGGCAAAGCCAATTGATTATGATTATAATTAGACTATTAAAATGTTGATCTATCTTCATTTTTGTGTTTACATTGTAACATTTCAATAATGTACTGCGTTCTACTTGTAAGTTCAAACAATGAATATCATGACAAATGCATTGAATTATCAATACGTTTTAACTTGTGTGGCTATTTCACTTATGTTTTGTGGATATTTCACTTATTTGGATATTTTGTTTACTCTATGCATGTGTAAGGCTGGAATTTTACTTGTTTGGTTTACTATATATATTGTACGGCTATACCCAAGTGTCATACCCGAACCCCCCAAAAAAAATGTTGTACCAACAAACTGGATCTCCGTACCCTACCGCATCCCTACTACCTAGTATTAAATGTAGCATTTTTTGGTAGCATTAACTTTCACGACATCATATTTTTCGACAATGCCACCACCTTCTCTGTAATGTCCCTCTTTTCAAATAGTTTGTATCGAAGACCTTTGGCCCATTTTTGTCTACTTGATGGCCAAAGGGTGAGTCAAGGGTGACTAAGTTTTATTTATTTTATTATATTGTGCAAATATTAAAATATAAAATTATAAAATGCACATTTAATAAAGTAATAAAGCTTAATATTAAAATAAAACTTAGAAAGTGCCAATGTAAAAATACAATTAATTTTAATTGTATTTCTAGGGGAACTGCGACTTGCATATGGGGTTGAAAAATTAGAAAAATGTGACAAAAGCCCCATTTGAAAAATGCGACCAACCTAGGGAAAAACATGGAATGTCGTTGGTTGCCTTCGAGGTTGATTTGGGGTCCTTTCTCTTTTAAAAGGGAAGTCAACTTGCCTCTTGGGATATCCAAATTTTTATTCATCACATTTGCCTTGCAGAGAGCTTCCAGCTTTTGTAGAAAATTCTAAGGACGAACACCCTTGAGAATTTATCTCTTGTGGATGAAAACCCCAGGAGATTGAGAGGGTCTTTCACTCAAAAATTCCCAGTAGTTTTAATCTGATTTCCAATCAAGTTTCCAACAGTGTTTTGGTGATCTTTTTGGTGATATATTGCAGTAGTTGGATCGACCCAATTTGGGGCTATTTGGGCATGTTACTAGAGGTATTTACTTCTGATAATTATTGTCAAACATCTCTAAATTTTTACAAATAAAGGAGCTGCAATTTCATAATTTTCTGAGCAATTTTAGAGGGTTTTTTAGACAATTTGCAATCAAATTTCAGATTTGTTTTTTCTGAGTGGTTTAGCTGCAAATAAATCTAATTTCTAGCATATTCTGGCTTCTAAAATCATTGGCAATCGATTGGGATAGAAAACATAATTTTTTGGTGTCATTTGCATTGAGATCCATTCAAAACCCTAGTCGCATTTGCTGTGATAAATTCATTTTTTCCCTAGTTTGATCGCCGAGGGTTTCAATAGCTATAATTCATCATTTGCAAATCATTAAAAATTTGATTTAAGGTAAAGAAAATTGTTGGGTATCTTTCAGTGGTATCAGAGCAATGTTCCTCCCACCTGGAAGGTTTTGATTTGATGCAGCCTAGAGAAGTGGGGCCACACATGTATTATACTATGAGACAAGTACGTCTTTTAGCAGGTTTGGATACAGGAAGTAGTACTGGAACCATGGACAGGAGAGATGATTCACATAGCCCTCCCCAGAATGAGCAAGTTGACCCATATCGTGAGCTTTTCAGGAGTATGATTGCTTCTCATCAAGAGATGATAGAGACCATGTAGCAGATGATGCAGAGGATAGATATGGGTAGGCCAAGAGACCAACGTGATAGGAGGGATAGGTCTATATCAATGGCCACAGTCACATGAGGCACAACAGGTCACCTACGGAGGTTGGTAGTGTGAGAGATTCCCCTCACCGTGAGGGGAGACATACACATACAGAGGAGATGAGATCTACCAAGACTGCGGATAGACCTATGCAGCCTAGCTTCTTACCTAGAGAGGAGCCACCAGTGATTGAGGATCCGCTTGAGAATACAGTTTTTCAGGATAATGTGATGGCAACTAATGATGAGTGGAGAGCTTTACCATAGGAGGTACGGGATTCCTTTCTCCTTCATCAGTATTGTGCTCAAAGGAGAGATAGTTTAAGAGCCAAACAGGGGCAGAGACCTAGAGCATAGCCAAACAGAGAGTTGAAGCAGGCCACCAACAAGGTGACCCTTTCCACATTTGATGGTAGTGGAAAGATCAGTGTCAGAGCATGGATTTACAAGCTCAACACATACCTCACTCTTAAGCCTATGCAGGAGCAAGAGGCTATCCAGTTTGCCACGTTGCACCTTGAGGGAGTAGCATACGATTGGTGGCACCATGAGCTAGTCACGCATAATCATGATCTTCTGTAGTCGTACATGGAGTTTAGTGAGAGGTTGATTGCGAGATTTGATCGCAAGGATGTAGAGCTTTACTATAGAGACTTGGCACAACTTCGACAAAGTGGACACGTTGATGCATACATCAATGAATTTCAACATATTGCAGCGATGGTACCAAAGATGCTTGAGAAGAGAGTAGTGATGTTGTTTATTGAGGGGCTTCATGATAGACTGAGAGGTTTTGTCAAGGACTTTGCATGAGGCTATTTAGACAGCCATGGACTTGGATACTACTCCAATTCAGCCCCAAAAGAAGAATGTTAAGAATGAAAAGTCAGAGCAGCAGGGAAGTGAGCAACCCACTTCTTCAAAGGGTGATTCTACATCAAAGATGGATCAGGAGACTCGCAATGAGTTGAGGAGGAAGAAACGTTTGCTTTCGTTGTAAGGATCATTGGGAGCCTGGACATAATTGCCTTGGTAAAGGCAAGATACATCTCATAGAGGCTATTTCAGATGTGGATGATAATGCGGATTTAGAAAAGGAAAAGGAGCAGCCAACACCAAACATGGAGCATGGAGATAAAATCACGTATCTTTCAGGAGCACCAAGGTATAATCCATTCATATTTGAAGGTACCATGTTCGAATGTAAAATAATGGCACTTCTTGATAGTGGATCCACACACAACTTCGTAGATGAAGGATTGTTGAACAAAAGAAGCTTGCATTATGATCATTTTGATGGTTTTGATGTGGTTGCAGCAAGTGGTCTCACTATTTCTTGCAAAAAGAAAGTGAGCAAAATCAGCATTCTATTTGGTGAGTACACACTATGTTATTGATTTGACGGACAACAATGTGGTACTTGGTATGCAATGGCTTCATTCATTAAGAAGGGTCACCCAAGATTTGCAAGCTATGGAGTTGAGTTTCCAACGTGAAGGGAAACAGGTTACCATGAAGGCACTCAAATACATGTTGCCCCATCAAATGACAGTCATGTCTATGATAGTTGTGGACAAGGAATCACCTAATGAAGACGTATATGAGGATTTTTCACTGCATTGCAGCATGGGACAGCAAGGACATGATGAAGAGTACGGCAAATTTGGGGCATACATGAGGAGGATCATGGTACTTTTCACAAGTAAGTTGCATAAGTTGTTTTTCGCAGCAGTTGAGCAGTTTTGTATAGTGCATGTGAAGCCATTCAAAAGGGTTAGACTGATTTGGGATCCAGGAGCTATTAAGGATGCAAATTTGCTACTTGTGATTGCTTGGGGGCAAGCAATCTCAGAAGGGAGGACAGTAATGTCCCTCTTTTCAAATAGTTTGTATCAAATACCTTTGGCACATTTTTGTCTACCCGACAGCCAAAGGGTGAGCTTAAGGGTGACTAAGTTTTATTTATTTTATTATATTGTGCAAATATTAAAATATAAAATTATAAAATGCACATATAATAAAGTAATAAAGCTTAATATTAAAATAAAACTTAGAAAGTGCCAATGTAAAAATACAATTAATTTTAATTGTATTTCTAGGGGAAATGTGACTTACATATGGGGTTGAAAAATTAGAAAAATGTGACAAAAGCCCCATTTGAAAAATGCGACCAGCCTAGGGAAAAACACGAATGTCATTGGTTGCCTTTGAGGTTGATTTGGGGTCCTTTCTCTTTTAAAAGGGAAGTCGACTTGCCTCGTGGGATATCCAAATTTTATTCATCACATTTTCCTTGCAGAGAGCTTCCAGCTTTTGTAGAAAATTCCAAGGACGAAAACCTTGAGAATTTATCTCTTGTGGACGTAAACCCTAGGAGATTGAGAGGGTCTTTCACTTAGAAATTCCCAGTGGTTTTAATCTGATTTCCAGTCAAGTTTCCAACAGTGTTTTGGTGATCTTTTTGGTGATATATTACAAAAGTTGGATCGACCCAGTTTGAGGCTGTTTGGGCATCTTACTAGAGGTATTTACTTCTAAAAATTATTGTCAAACATCTCTAAATTTTTACAAATAAAGGAGCTGCAATTTCAAAATTTTCTGAGCAATTTTAGAGGGTTTTTTAGCCAGTTTGCAATCAGATTTCAGATCTGTTTTTTCTGAGTGGTTTGGCTGCAAATAAATCTGATTTCTAGCATATTCTGGCTTCTAAAATTATTGGCAATCAATTGGGATAGAAAACATAATTTTTTGGTGTTATTTGCATTGAGATCCATTCAAAACCCTAGTCGCATTTGCTGTAATAATTTCTGTTTTGCCCTAGATTGATCACTGAGGGTTTCAACAGCTATAATTCGTCATTTGCAAATCATTAAAAATCTGATCTATGGTTTTAAAGAAAATTTTTGGGGATCTTTCATTCTCTTCTTCTTGTCTTCATTTTCTTTGCCTCTGTATTTTCCCTTGGCATTATTTTGTTGAGATCTTCTTTTATCCTTTCCTTTATTAGTGTGTTATCTTCTCATGCTTCCTCGTCCTCACGTGGTTCGGATTTCTTCTTGTGGATTTTTTTTTCCTGTAGCTTGAACCCAGATGTAGTGCCAATTTTGATAAGCTTGTCTTGTTCTTGAAAAATTAGCATGTAGAATCCCTCAAAACTTTTCACCCTCCATTGGTTCACTAGTGAAGAATGTAAATAGAAATATATCATATGACTTCTTCAAAAATTGTGTGTACAGTTTGCATCATTTGTCCATCCAACGTTGTTCAAACACGATCAGTAATTACATGTTAGAGGTTTTTGAATTTGACTATGTATGCCTCAATTTGCTCAAAAATTTCAAGTAGAAGAGTGAAAAAGCAATGTTCTACAAGGATGTTTCCTTGGGGGTCTGAGTGGCATATTAGGCAGAGATGACATTTGATGCCTATCTCTAGCATTTTTAGCAGTTTAGAATGTATTCTACAATGTGTAATGATGTGTGCATGTTTACTGTGAAGGGTGTTGATTTCATTGAAAACGTCAATTTACCATACCTTGAAATTGTTTCCTTGTTAAAAATAATGATATATGTCAAGATATGGGTCTTGCATCTAGCAATAAGTGTGTAAACAATCGTTCTACAAAGAATTTCTCAAGGAATGCATGCAGACTATAAATATAAATTTCACTAGGATAACACTATATATATATATAATTTTAACTTTACTACCAGTCGAAATGTAAAAATGTTATTCAATTTCAACCTCAAATCTCAAACATGCTCCCCGGGATGGGGAAATGATGTCACCCTTACACACCCAAAAAAAGAATAAAGGAGGCATCCTCGAGACATCATTTTTGGGGGATATCCCCTTTTTTTAAGGCATTAGAGATGTTGTGATATCCCTGGGACATCACGGCATCCCCAACACTTTCACCCTAAAAAAAGACCCTGCAAAAAAAGTTGCATATCAATATATAATTCACAATATTTGATTGCCATAATTTGAGTCATGAAAATCACAATTATATAATTCACGATTTTGGATTATTGGATTACTAGATCAATGGTTATATTTAACTTGTATTTAATAATTTGTTTTGTTGAATTTCAACTTATTTTAGGTTGTTAGTTACTTTTAATTTCTTAATTTCTTTTAATTTTAAAGATTTAATGATTATTTTTTAATTTTTAATTTATTTTAAAGATTTAAATATTAATTTTTACATAATATTTTAATAATTGAAATATGTGATCAAATTTCAAAGACTTCACCTTTAATAAGGGGTTCCTTTAGAAACCCTAAGTCTCCTATACGGGAAAATCCTTGCACCATGCAAATTAAAAAGAAACTTTTCTCTTTAGATAAGCTCTCCCCACCCCTAAATGGCTTAGGATTTGCAAATTTACAACAAACAAGCCATTTGAACCACCTATATGCTGAATTGCAATTTTGTTTTCAAAAAATCCAATTCCTAACAAAAGACCAGGATCAACAAAACTTCATGTTTGTCAAAATGCTTCCACTACAAATTGTGGTTGCAAAGGATCAAAGAATTGCAAGTTGAAAAACCAAATTACTATTGAGTGCAAAACTCTACAATTAATAGAAAAACAATTATTAACAACATGCAATGTAGAACATGATCACAGAGGAATTGAAGCAAGGATTCCAATATCACAATATAATCAATAGGAGAGAATAGGATAACAACTGCATGTGACAAATGGGTGAGCAAATCCTCATTATAAATACCCGTCAAATTGATAACCTAGAGGAACTGCATGTGAGTAATGGGTGTGCATATCCTCATTATAAGTACCCATCAAATTGATAACCTAGAGATTAGAGCCTCCAAGGCCAACATACATCCCAATGTACTCCTTTAGGATTATACAAAAGGCCCAATAAGAGGGATTTATAACTAATCTAACGTCAAGTGATAATCAAGAATTTTTTCCTTCGAAGTAATTAAGTTGGCAAATTAAGTATAAAATTATACCAAAGATTGCTACAACAAAGAGGGAAGGAAAATAAAATAAGATTTGTAGAAATCCAACAATTTTTTTTTTTTGAAGAAGCTATTTTATTCAAGAGTAGAGATATTAAACAATGTTAAGTTCTTGTACATCTACTAGCAGCAGCTCTAGACCTTGTGCTTATGACATCTACGAATGGGCAGTTCTTGATAAATTTAGTAACCCTAAGAGATAGTCTTGGCTTCTCAGCAGGTTGAATTTTTAGATTTTTTTACTTTTTCCTCCATTTGGAACAAGGTAAAGATTGAGTTGTTATGGTCTTCTAGAAAAATCTGAAGCTCAAGACTTGACATTACCCTCCACACGTAGCAATGTTTTTGATATGCAATTGTCTTCAATTACTATGCATCTTGAGACACGGACTCTATCCTCTATGGATCCATTGCTTATTACATTGAATTTTCTTCTCAAGCTTCATGAGACAACATTTTCAGTCTAAGGTTCAACTATTTGCAACGACTCTAACATGTTGTCTGCAAGGTGGCCTGGGGTAGTTGGGCATTTTTTGTAATTGTTCTAACCCAATGAAATTTCCTTTTCCAAAAGGGCTTTTGTTTAGCTTTTTTCCTTAAACTTTTCAAGTCCTAGGCCACCCAAAATATGTCATTCAGTAGGCTAGACAAGAAAAGACGTGGCTAGATAAAACTTGTTCATGTTTGGAAATGCTTCCACTGCAAATTGTGATTGCAAAGGATCAAAGAACTACAAGTTGAAAAACCATAGGCTCTGGTACCACGTTACCACTGAGTGCAATATTATGAAATTAACAAAAAAATGGATATTAACAACATGCAATGTAGAACATGATCACAGAAGAATTGAAGTAAGGAATCCAAATGATTCCAGTATCGCAATATACTCAATAGAACATAATACAATAACAACTGCATGTGACCATTAGGCCTACATAACCTCTTATAAATACCCTAAATCACCGCATTCAAATTCGTGAAGGATAAAATTTGTAAAAAGATCGTTACTAAAAAATTTGTGATTAAATTCAACTAACCCACATTTCTAAAAAAATTAACATTTTATAATATAAATAATTTGTAAACATATAAAAACCACATCAAAATAAAAACATTGAATTAAATTTATCTAATAAAAAACTTTAAAAAGTATTAAATAAAATTATAAGAAGTGAATTATATTCTATAAGTCATAAAATAAAATAGAATAAACTATAATATCTAACTTATAAAAAACTATCAAATATATACAAATTTAAATCCCCAAAAAATTATTCAAATTATATTTTATAATATATAAAAAAACGTAATAAAAAAATAAAATACAAACAAAAGAAAATCTTATTAAATGAATATACTAAAAAATCTATTTTAAAAACCTTATAATAGCTATAGCCTGCACCGATAAGAGGAATAATTGCACGGGAATGCCATTACCGTGACGAATTGACACAGCTTTCCCACAAACCGAAGCAAATCAGGACCTCCAAAAGGGTTCCTGCAATCTCAAGCGAGCTTCAAAACCCTTTTCGAAAATAGTAAAGGAAAAAAACAGCGTAACAATACAGACAGACCAGAATAAAAAAGGGCAAAAAAAGCGGGGAAGATACAGACGAAATAGGGCACAATTTAATTTGCAAATCAAACGAATTTCATCCATGCTTTCTAGATTCGGAGATTTTCGATTTTTCTCAATGAAATCTGCCGAATGCGGTGACTATATAAATGCCCATCAAATTAATAAACTAGAGGTTAGAGCCTCCAAGGCCAACATACATCCAATACAAAGGGCCCAATAAGAGAGATTTACATCTACTTTGACACTTATAAAGTGAGGATCAAGGATTTTGATCTTCATAGTAATTAGTTGGCAAATTAAGCATAGCATTATACTAGAGATTGCTACAACAAGAATGGAAGGAAAATAATAGAAGAATGTAGTAATACCACAATTGAAATGTGGAGGTGTAAAATAATGTTAAGCTCTGCTACAGTAAAATATTGTTAAGCAGCATTAAACCGTGTGCTTATGACATCTATGATTGGGTAGTTCTTCAATAACTTTAGTAGCCCTAAGAGATACTCTTGGCTTCTCGGCTGGTTGGAATTTTTTACTTTTTCATCCATTTGGAACAAGGTGAAGGTTGGGTTGCTATGGTCTTCAAGAAAACACTAAAGCTCATAACTTTGCAGTACCCTCCGTGAGTGACTTTGTTTGTGAGATGCAATTGTCTTCAATTATTATGCATCTTGAGAGACGGATTCTATCCTTTATGGATCCATTCCTTATTGCATTAGATTTGCTTCTCAAGCTTCATGAGACAACTTTTTCTGTCTAAGGTTCAACTTTTTGCAATGACTCTAACATGTTGTTTTCTGTCTTAGGTTCAACTTTTTGCAATGAATCTAACATGTTGTCTACAAGGTGGTCTGGGGTGTTTAGGCATTTTTTGTAATTGTTCTAACCCAGTGACATCTCCTTTTCCAAAATTGTTTTTTGTTAAAATCTTTTCAATGCCTAGGCCACCCAAAATCTGTCAATCAGTAGGCTAGACAAGAAATCCTTGCCCAGCCCCTTCCCTTGCACTTCACAAAAGAAAATTGACCAACTTATTGAAAAAGAAAGGCGAGTCACCTAAGAAACATGTGTGTGATCAACTCAACACTTGTTCTTAAATCTACACTTCCGATCAATCAAATTCATGTCATCCATGAAAAAACATTGATTTGCCACTTCATGGATATTTCATTGACAATGGATACAATCCAAAAAGTGGACAAAGGCCAATAAGAAGCAACAATGCAAAATAGCAGTCAGCATGTTCACAAGGGCTCTACCTAAACCTCACACACATTCGCAGTTGACAATAAAGTAGACTTCTTACAAAAAAATCTATAAAAAACCTACAGTGCCATGGTAGTTTGTTGGGCTTATGGACCACAAGTTACGGGTTCAATTTTTGTTGACTACACTACTAACGTGCATGATAGATAGGCTCTTCCAAGGACAAGACATTATTTCATGGCCAATTCTTATGAACCTAGAGAAAGGACTCAATCTTCAAAGGGGACCGTAGAGTGTTGGTGTAAATTTGATTTACACATTAGGATTCAGAATATTTAGCCTAGTAATTACCTAGAGTAGGTCTATATCCCATTATTTTCCATTACTTGGAAATATATGGATATTAGTGCCACATGGGATTCTCCACTTGCACATAAAGACAAATATAGTTGCACATGTATGAGGTGTATTTGACCACATGGATTGCATTATTCATTTGACAACTAGACTTTGTTTACATTTAGCTCCTCTCACTCAAATACTATAAATAAGAAGCATATATGAGTGTAAGAGATGGAAAGAATAGGAGCAAATCCATGAGAACTCACTATATGACATTCATGGGTTTTTATGTAAAATCTGTTATGGAGATATTATATTAGAAGCAATGTTGTTCTCTCAATTTGATTTTGAAGATACTTGTGAGTGGTTAAATGCAAGAGCTTGATCTTGTAGTTTTAGAGGAATGTTTGACAACTGTTATGTTGTTCAATTCTACATCTCTCTCACATGGTATCAAAGTTTTATTGTTTCCTTCGCCACCAAACTCATGATTCAGGAAGAGGAAGCGTACAAGACATCCTCTCTTTTGAGAATACTTGCTCTCCCTTCTCCTAATTTTACAGATTTCAATATTGTGAGGGCTATTTCTAATTCGGGGTATGTTTTGGGAGATTAAGTTATTTTTCGGGCAATTTTTTTTAAAACAAGGGGGGCTTTGTCAAGAATCTAGTTGAATTTCTTACAAAAAAATTATATTAAATAATTGGGGGTCCTTTGTTTAGTTGGGGTATTTTTTTTGTTTTTTCAAAAATAAAATGTGGGGATTCATTATTATCTACAAAAAGTTGTGGCCTTTGTTATTCAAAAAAATGGGGAATATTAAAAAATTAAAATTTAGAGGGAACCTTTGTTTTCTTATCACAAACCAAAATTAAAAAATTGGGTGGTATTTTTTACAAATTATGTAAGTCTAAAACAACAAATAAAAACAGCTCACGAGGCTTTTACATTCGTGCAACCCCAAGCTTTCTCAACCCCCACGTCCTAATGCTACCCATGTGGCTTTCATGACCCACTTACCTACCTCTATTCCCAACTACTCCACCGTTCCTACCTATTGTTTATGTGGCATGTGCAACGCTTCAACCCTCGACACCCTAATCTACCCTACTTGTCAACTCCCAACATGGCAGCCACATGCTGCCACATCCCCTCCCCCTTCCCTTTGGCCGCTGCCCTATGTTCATGTTAACCAAAATACCCCCAAGTTATTTTGATAACTTGCATCGTTGTTTTGGATTTGGACAGGGAAATTTGATGAAGATTGTGCAAAATCAATGTTGGGGACACTCCACTCCTACCTTACCAACCCCTCCATTCCCATACTAAGTGAGAAATATCAAAATTGGGAAAACTCTGTTCTTTGTCAGCTAAATCGGACATTTTAGGAAAAGAGGGAACTATTCTTTTGTTCCCTGTGTTCACCGACGAGCTGATTCGACCGAGTGGGTTGAGGGGGCACTTCATTGTGAAAAGGGCGGAGTTGGAGGGCACCGATGGAACAATGTCGGCGGGGACAAAGTCTAGCAGATCGGCTAAGTTGAGCACAACCTACACAAACGGAACTGTTCTGTTGGATCACCAGTTCCTCACATAGACAACATCGTCGATCAAAGGTGGGCAAAGCAAACAGAGTCGGGCGAATCAGGTTAAGCGAGCACTATAGGAACGGTTGGAACGTTCCCACGTTCTAACAGTTCGCCGAATGGCCAAGTCGACTGACTAAGTAGTAGGGGAAGCATTGTGGTCCGGACAATGCGGCGAGTCGAGTAAGTCAGGCCTAAGCGGCACACTAAGAATTGTTCCCTCCTTCCTCAAGTTTCCCGATTGGTCGGTGCATCCGCACCCAACACAAAATGCATTAAAGCAAATAGTAGCAGCCTGCAGGGAACCCTATCGTGACCCTCCCGAGCTCTTGAACTTCAGATGGCCATAACTTTCACTCTACAACTCCAAATTTTACAAACTTGGACTCATTGGAAAGGTCTCATCATGTACTACACCATGAAAACTAGAAATCTTAAGTTTGGTGAGATTGGGTGGGTGTAAAAGAGGAAAAACAGTCCCAGCATTAAAAGAGCAATTCCAAATAGCTCAACCACCAAATTTGATGAGGTATGGTGCCCACTCCTACAAGCAAAGTATCATGGGGAAATGGCCTTGGTAGGGTGCCCATGCCTATTTTCAAACATTCAATGCATGATGTTGGTGGTTGGATGTGGAAATCCGAGTTTCCCTCTGTTTTCCCTCCTCTATCTTTCCCATCTTCTATATATTGTAAAATGATGCCCATTTGTGAAGGTTGGATCCTCTTAGAATATTGGTGCATCCTTCTACAAGTGTTGGATATATATTTTGAGTTGCAGGCCTCAGATCTGGACCTCTAGAGGGTGATTCTTGTCTTCTTCTTCATTATAATGGACTATGCATCTCTTTGAAGCAATAAAATTCATGTTTTGTGGCTATTCTCTGCCCTGGGTTGTGTTTATTGCATTCTCTTGCCCCCTATTGCATTTTTGGTGTGTTGTGCATGTTTATTCTCTTTTGCAAGGTTTATTTTTGTTGTGCTCCATGGAAATGAGAGTTTGAATGTTGTTTTGGACTGTGGCACTCATGTCCACCCTCTTCACCTTCATTCTCCTCCCATTTCCAATCATCTACGAGTGTCTTTCCCCCTCTTCTTGGTTCTATCACCTCTGTTAATTTAGGATTTTCCCTTTTCATACATCTCTCTCTTCCCCTGGTCCCTTGGATTGTTAGGATAGGATTAGATAGTTGCATTCCCTGCTATAGGAGTAATGTAGCATTAGGAATAGGTAGAGCAACCAACCTTCTCTGGAGATTTGTCTCAATTGCAAGGTCCCACACCTTGAGACAATCTCGTGCTACCTAAAAACATTGATTGGTCATCCATTCATTCATGACAAATCAAAGGGAGTTGTTTTTCAGTGATAACAGTTCCTATGCCCAACACCCCTGCACGGGCTTCCAATGCCCTTTCCTGTCATTTATGTTCTACCATGTGGCTTCACACTACGCATCCCATCCTCTTAGCTTGTTGCGCTGCCACATAGCAGCTCTTCAACAGTTCCCCGTGCGGCTTTAAGTTGTCTTTTTTTAATTTTTTAATATTTCGGCTTTTTAGTGTTGAAACCAATATTCTAAGTTTAAGTCTTTACAATGATTCACAACTAAAATGGTAAGAAAATTTTATAGCAGGGGAAAGGTTGTGGGTTTAATTCCCTCCCCCATCTTTTTACTAAAGATTTCTCTTTTTTTTTGTTATTAAAATATATATAAGCTTATGTTTCTTAATTTTGGAAGGGGGATGAAGGCAGTGGGGTGGGGCGTGTGTCATGATTTACAAAGGGGGCTGTTTATTTTTATTTAAACATGTATTTTAATAGTACAGCGTTGATTAACAAAGGGGGAGTTTTTTAATCAACAAGGGAGATTTTTTGTTGAAAAATAAGGATACTTTTGCTATAAATGGGGGTTCATTTTTAGGCGAAATGGCTTGCGCCATTCATATCTCAAAGGTCTTTGTAGATCCAATTTGTGTTTGGCATTGGGGATGTTGCCCTCAGACCCCGCAAGGCGTATTGCCCCTCTCGCCCCCAAATCCCCGCTTTTGTCAAAAAACAAAAACATTGGGGGAGGCTAGATTTTTTCTGCCATATTTTTTCAGCAACACATTTGGCAAACCTATTTTTTGACACTCTTTTGATAGTGTCATGCTCATTTTTTTGGAGCACTTGGAGCATTTGGTCACCCTTTGTGCATTGAACACACTTTTGGTGGCACTATTACTTTCCGATCTCATTGTTGAAGACTGGAGGGTGGGCCCAGTCGAACAAGCAATCAAAACCCCCCACATTATACTTTCTTGCAATTTTGAAACCTCAATACTCATCTTCTATGGGTTACCATTCCTCCATCTCAACTTCATTTAGGGAAATCATTTTTTTGAAATCACATTATTTTTCACGATCTACACACATGGTTCTCGTGTAATGAAAATACATGTGATGTTTCCTTTCTTTATATAGGGTACCTAAAATGGCCGTGTTGTTATGACCCTACTGAAGAACTTTTTTGTCTTTTCTTTTCACATAGCACTTCTTTGGCATAACTCCTGCACTTTTGACTATGTTGTTCAAGTAGTGGATTTGTACCAATTGTGCAGACACTTGTTGCAAAGTTATTCTCCTTACATTCTTGTTGGTCATTTTCATCTACCGCTTCCATCAGTGCCATTGTCATTCAAGACATCTATTAAGTCACCTTTCTATGCACCTTATTGTATTTTCTAGAGGAGATTCGATTTCTACACATACGCACCTTGGTGTGCACTTGTGTTTTTTCCCCTAGCACAATCATCATGAGATTTGGTCCCTCAAGTGTATACGGGTATCTTATAAGGCGCATTGTTTGTCGAAACCCATATGAGGATTGTTGTGTCTCTCCTTTTGATGACATTTCGTGGAGATACTCTTCTATATTTTTGACACTTCGACAGAATGACCATCTTCTTGTGGCGATCGAATTTTGACATCCCCAATATTTGTCAGTCCGTCAATGTTAGAGTAGTGGATTTGTACCACTCATGCAAATATCTTGAGTTTTTAATTGGTGTTCACTCCCATTGTGCACAACCATGTCCGAGTGTGGATCAACCCACCTTGCAGTCTTTTTAAGCTCACCAATTATTTGGAGCAATTCTTGCTTCAATACTTTTGTCATCACCTCATGAGAGACATTCATTGCTTGACAGCATTTTTGTTTTCTTGTTCAAGATTTTCTTTATCCACTCCACCCATTCAGCATTACGGGGAGTGATGTTATACTGTCATTTTTAGGTATTGTATGTAGCCTTCTTGGTTATCCTTAAGATCATTTCAACATCTACTTCTAGTAGTTTTTTGGTGGTGGATCAGCCCACCTAGTGCACACTTCTCCAGTGATGGATCAGCCCATCCAGTGCACATTTCTTCATTGATGGATCAGCCCATCCTCTTTCAGCATATTGTTGCATTACTTTTTGTGTTGTACTACTGTCTTGGGCATCATTACGGTACATCTCAACACCTCCATGCATCTTTGCTAAAAACACTACATTCATTGTACATAGGTATCTCATTGGGCCTAATTGTCAGGATTCATTTCTAAAATTTAGCCTCATCTTTTGGACACGCTCACTAAGTTGCACTTAAGGGGGGATGTTAGTGTAACATTTGATTTACACATTAAAATCAAGTTTACTTAGGCTAGTAATTACCTATTGTAGATTTATATTCCATTATTTGGACATTTATGCAACTTGTCTCACATGGGATTCTCCAGTTGCATATGAAGAAAAATGTGGTGATTGCAAATGTATGAGGTGTATTTGACCACATGGATTGCACTATTTATTTGGCAGCTGAACTTTGTTCAGATTGTCAAATTTTATCTAGTTCCTCTCATTCAGATGCTATAAATAAGAGGCATATGTGATTGTAAGAGATGGAGGAAATAGGGGCAAATCCATGAGAGTTCATTATGTGAGATTCATTGGATTTTATGTAAAATGTGTTCTAGAGAGATTTTATGAGAAGCAGTGTCATTATGTCAATTTGATTTTGCAAATAATTGTGTGTAGTTGAATGCTGGATTTTGATCTTGGAGTTTTAAAGGAATGTTTGATTGACAACTGTTATGCAGTCGGATTCTACATCCCTCTCACATAGATGATGGGCAGAGTGGAACTATCATGAAAAATTGAAAGTAGGATTTAATATCTTGGATGATACACCTGCATTAGAGTTCTGGCATAATTTAGTTTCAAAAAGATTCAAAATTTCTCGGGTTCTTTCCTCGTGCTTTGTCAAATTATGACTAAGGAGAACAAATCTAAACTACAAGGATATCAATAGACCTTGACTTAGAGAAAGCATTGCCAACCTCAATCAATCTCCAGTTGTTATAATTCATCCAGGAATAACCACCCAACTATGAGATACACATTTGAAAGTAGAAAAAGCTTCAAGTACAGGCACTTGACCTGTTCATTACCAAAACACCAAAAGATTGATTAATGACAGAGCTGAAGCTAGCACATAGTCTATGAGCAAAGATAAAACATCAAAACTAAGGAAAGATGGCTCCAAATCTCTAAGTCAAGATTGAAAATGTATTACAAAGATAAGGAACAGCAAGCAACCTACTAAGAACTTAAGATGAGAACTTCTCAGTTTCTATTTAATCCATTCCATACTTCGAAAGACAGATCAGGACGGTGATCCTAAGGAAACTCAGCCTATCAATTTGAAGAATAACATCCATAACCAGCTAAAGAAAAATTAAATAAAGTAGGAGCTCTCATAGAGAATACAAAGCAGCAAAAAGCAGAATCAGATAAAAAAGAAGCTGACATGGTCTAGAAAAATAAATCCCCTATTATGTCAAATTAGTCTTGGTTGTAAGCAAACGGTGGAGGAGGAACCCAATATCCAAAACCTCCACCCAAAAGAAAAGGCAGAAAACCAAAATCAGTTAGCTGTCAAAAACAGAAGAACCTATCTACCGCACAAGTTTGTATTATTCATGATGCTCAGTCAAAAAATATTTTCTGTTAGTCATTGTTGGTCACCATTAGTCATGGTTCGGTCACCATCATTTATTATGGGAAAGGTAACGATGGAAGGAGTTGTTACCTTTTTGGTATAAAAACACACTATTTTGTGACCCCTGATACCATTCTGTCACATCACCATTAATCCTTTATCAAAGAAAAAGCACACCTTATTGTTTAAAAAAAAATGTGCACCTGATTGGTAAGCAGTGGGCATAATGACTAGTTCCAATATTGTTTCTCCTCCCTTACGTAGTCTAGCCAACTAAATATTATTTCTCCTACCTTGCCCAGTCTAACCAACTAGTTTTCCGTCCTTTAAAAGTTTACACTGTTATATCTTCTAAAATATAATAGAAACCTCTTACTTTACCTCTCTATTGAAAAAAACTACCACCACATGACTAATAGAGAAATGTTTGACAGGATAAATACAAAAAGCAAAATGCATCAAAACATATTCATTGCTTTAAGAAATAAGATCTCGCCCCAGGGGTGTCAACCACATGGCAAAAAAGTACAGAGAATTTATACGGCAAGAAAAAGAGAATGGCTACTCATCCTAGATTGTAACCTAGAATATGTATCTGGAAGATAAGAGGTCATGAAAACATTAAATGTCATAACATGCAGTTCATAATCTTGAGAATTTCAAAATCATGAAAATCGTAATCTTTTTGGGAGACTTTAGAAACACAAAGAATGTATGATGATGTCAAAGAGACATCATCTTAGTGGCATGTCCATATAATAGGTCCCCGTGGTTGAGAAAAATATTGGGATAGATATTTGTGGAACTTTGTCAATAGTAAGTAATTTCCTTATAAATGTCAATGTGGTGAGCAAGGAAAAACACAATTCAAACAATGAAATATGATTTCTTTGTCTTTTATGTAGACACTGTTAATTTGGCACATCGTGCTCATTTTTTGCTCAAATTCTCTTCATTATTATTCCTTTGGAAAACAGTTCCACCAAAATATTGTGAGCTAAGAGGATAAGCAAAACATGTTTCCCAGTTGCAAGTTGATGTTATTCAAATCGGTATTCCATTTCTGAATAAATATCAGTTTTCATATCTCTTCACAAAGTTGAAGCAACACTTTTTGGTCCACAGAATTTGGGATCCAAGCGTTTGAGAAATCAATGATGCTGACCAGAATCAGCATCACCTGTCCAAGGGCATTTGTGATAAAAATGACTTTTGAAGATGATTTTTGCCTGAGGTAACAAAAAAAATGTTTGAAACACAAGCAAGCATTCACAAAAACAAAAACAAAATATTTGATTACTTAATGCAGCACAGAAAAATGCAATGATTTGATTTTCAGTCGTGTTATTGTTATAACCAAACAAGAAAATAAGAGTCTCACATTGTGATGCCGTGAACGTCCACTCAAGAAATTCAGCCTGCATATATTGAGTACTTATCAGCTCAAAAGAATCAGAATATGTTTATTTTCATAGCATAAACTAGAACCAAAAATCCTATAACTTAGGTGCATTAAGAATGGATGGTTGATTGCAAAAACTAAAAGTAAGAGTCCGAACCGTAACAGGGGTTTCTCAATAATCATCATAACAAGACCTCTTACATTTTGTACACGTAGCAGTGACGCTCAGATTTTAAAAACCTTACAAGTAAACCACGTTGCTAACTTATATTGGAGTTTCAACTGGCAATATACTACTCTTCGCATCCCCTGTATATTACAACATGTAATAAGCAATTTGGTGTTCTGGCACATATTCTTGTTTATCCTGCAACAGTTATGCATGTTACCAGTTCAATGATACAAATTATGCTTTGAAAAACAATTAAATCTCAATGACCTAAACTACATAACTTATGAGTTGAACAAACATAAGAGAAGATGAATTGGCATTAGAGCAAGATTAATTTGCACCAAATCATTCTCAACCTTGCAATCAAGAGCTAACTAGCAATCAACACTCTGTATGAGTATATGTGTTTGTGTGCAGTGTCTTGTTTTACAAATAATATACTTTATTACAAGACATTTTCTTCCATTACAGTACGGATGTTAATTTTGTGTTTTCCTCTCTTTACTCACACATACTCATAATTGTATTTACATTTGCCACGTGTGTTAAGATAGATTACATAAAACAAGAAAAGATATGCAAGGCAAGAAAGATTATTCTCAATGTCAAGCATCGTTGTTCAGATCAACAATAAATATCAACTGACTTCAAGTAACATTCATATCTATATATATGCATGGTTGTTAGGTGGCTCATAATAACAGTAACATTCCAGTTGGTGATCAATACTAATTGGCCTTGAGATATCTATTTCTACGCAATAGTTAGGTGGCCCACAAGAACAATGCTGTTTCAGTGGTTGAAATTTGAAACCATAAAAAACTTTGCAGGAAGATACTATTCCTATTTCTGAAAAAGTGCAAATGCATACCTTACACTTCTATGCATCCAGATCCCATAACCATAGAGTAAGCATTCAATATACCTTCAAAGTGGCTGGAAGAGAGGAGTCAAGTTTGGCTGATATGCACAGAGCTGGGCACACAGTGGATCATAACTAGGCACTTGATTGTCAATCTTGTACATAATCTTACAATAGATCTCATAGGCCCACAATGTGTATTCAGCCAGTGCCATAGCCCATTAGATGAAAAAAATTGTACCTTCGAAATAGTCCAATCTTCAAACCCTTAACCAGAGCATGTTTAAGAACAATAAATCAAGTTGTTTGTATTGTAGCTTGCAATCCGTTATGTAAACCCAATCCCCATACATCTGCAGTTAATATAGATGATTGTATCTATATCTATGCATGGTAGTTAGGTGGCTCATAATAACAATACCATTCCAGTTGTTGATCAATACTAATTGGCCTTGAAGTTGAGATATCTATTTCTCCACATAATAGTAAGGTGCCCCAGAACAACAATGCTGTGTCAGTGGTTGAAATTTAAAACCATAAAAAACCTTGCAGGGAGATACCCATTCCTATTTCTGAAGAAGTGCATATGCATACCTGACACTTGTGTATATCCAGATCCCGTATTCACTATACCTTCAAAGTGGCTGGTAAGAGAGGAGTCAAGCTTGGCTAATATGTACAGAGCTGGGCACATCCAGTGGATCATAACTAAGCACTTGGTTGTTGATCTTGTACATAATCCTACGGTAGATCTTGTAGGCCCACAATGTCTATTAAGCCAGTGTCATAGCCCATTAGATGAACAGATCCCAACCTTTGAAATGGCCCAACCTTCAAACCCTTAACTAGAGCATGTTTAAGCACAATGAATAGTGTTGTTTGTATTTTAGCTTGTAATCTGTTATGTAATCTCAATCTCCAGACATTTGCGGTTAACATAGATGATTGTATCTTTATCATTGCATGGTTGTTAGCTGACTCATAATAACAGCATCATTCCAGTTGTTGACAAATACTAATTGACCTTGAGATATCTATTTCTATGTTTAGTAGTTACGTGGCCCACAACAACAATGTTGTGTCAGTGATTGAAGTTTGAAACCATAAAAAACCTTGCAGGGAGACACACATTCCCATTTCTGAAGAAGAGTATATGCATACCTTCACTTTAATGTATCCAACTCCCATAGCCATAGAATAAGCATTCAATATACCTTCAGAGTGGCTGATATGAGAAGGGTCGAGCTTGGCTAATATGTATAGATCTGGGCACATACAGTGGATCACAATTAGGCACTTGGTTGTCAATCTTGTACATAATCCTACAGTAGATCTCGTAGGCCCACAATGTTTATTCAGCCCAATTCATAGCTGATCAGATGAACCAATCCTAACCTTCGAAATGGTCCAACCTTCATAACCTATGTTGCCAGGATACGGATACATGTACAGGTATGGGTTCGATACGCAGATACGTCAATTTTAAAAAGCCCTTGGGTACGATACATCTGTACATATCTATTAAAAAATTAGAAACATTTATATATATATATACATATACTCATTTTTTAGTCCATAAAAAACTGAAATAGTAATACAATACTTGAATCAATGTTCAGAACATTCAATATACTTAACACTTAACATTTTCTTTGATCATGTGGCTGCCATACATATGCTATACGACTACCAATCGCACGCGAGCAGTGTGATGTGAACGTCGAAGGGGATGCGGCATGTGAATGGTCCAGAAATGAGAACAAAGTATGGTGCAAAGAAAAGAAAGGACATAAAGAAATTATCTATTTAGTTAAATATTAAGTAAGACATGTACAACTAATGGAGAATGCAAATGACACCCATAGGCAGTTGAAGAGGAGGGTAGACTTAAAAGCTCGAAAAGAAGACATGAATGGTAGTATAGAAGGGCGGGGAAGGGAAATGCGGAGGGGTTTATGAGTGGGAAAAGGTTTAGAGTATGTAGGCAAGATTCCTCGTTATTGGGAGACTGTAATGTCATGTGAAATGTACGATGGAAATGCCAAAGGGGATGTTTAGACGAAAGCAAATTGTAGCAATAGAAACAATGGGAGAGGAAGAGGGGCATAGAGTAAGGTTTTTGAGGGTGGAAAATTGTTAAGGAAGGGAAAGTGGAATGAGGGAGGCAATGTGGAACTATACCTTCGGAGAGCCACTTGAGGTGATTGCAAGAAATAATCGAGGCACAGAATGTGTGATGTGAATGCTGAAAGGGTTCTAGAGAAAAAGTGAAATTGAATGAAGACAAAAAGTGGGAGGGGGAAAGGGTTGCAGGAGAAGGTGTTTGAGGCTGGATAAGTGTATGGGAAAGGAAAGAGGACTCGAGGAGGCAACGCTAGAATATATTTTCTAAGAACTACAAGACATGTTTGTCATCTTAAATAAGAGGGGGGTTCATGTTCCGGAAGATGCACACAAAACAGTCGATGGAGATATGTCAAAAATTGGGCTGCAACGACCAATTGTTGCAGAACTCAGGAGGACCCATTTTCAATTGCAAGGTCAATTAATTATAGGAAGTAGAAGCACGGACATGTGCAAGCAATTGACACCTTCCATGGAAGAATCAGTCCTGTAAGGATGCAACATAGGAGAATGCAGTGTTCCTAAAGAGGTACCCAAGTCTGGTAAAAATTGAAATAAAGCATTGGTTGAAAGGGAAGGGTAAGACTACTATCTTAACTTATAATGTGCGACTTACATAGTATATTTCCTTTCTATAAAATATTTCTATATGGTTACATATTATTAGGAAAGTCTTTCTATGGAGTAGCCATAGCCTAAGTAGTATGTGTATATGAGGTAATGGATAGTACGAGATCATTATATTGTGTATTCTTTTTTTATAAGGGAATGGATGTCTCCCCTTCGATTATTTTACCACAACAATATTTTGAAGGATTTAATCATTTCCAAGTATTTGAACGATGTCATTGTGAAGATAGAGGTTGAAATACACAAAGAGGAGACGTTTTCTTTTCTTTATTTGTTGAAATGGAGGTTTAAATGCATATATAGGTCAAGGATTTTACGTTTTACTTATTCAAAAATTATTTCAAGCTTATGTTTATTTTTGGTTAAATTTATTCATGGAAACTTCTTGTGCACAGGATTTGAAATTTTGACGTCCTGGATTTGAAATCGGTCATTTAATCTCACACAAGAAAATTTCTATATAAATTGATCTACTCTCTATCTTATTCTATCAGCAAGTCCACGTTGTGAATTACATTAGATTTTTTGTTTATGGAGTGAATATGATTAAGGGGTTGTTCGCCCTATTTGTTGCGCTGGTTGGTGCCATATTTTTATCCAAACTAAGATCCAAGAAATTGAAGTTGTTGCCGCGTCCCCTGGCGGTGCCCATTTTCAACAACTGGCTCCAAGTTGGGACAATTTGAATCGCCGCAATCTCTGCGTCCTCCCTAAGAAATATGGCAAAATATGCCTGTTGAAGATGGGGCAAAGGAATCTAGTGGTGGTGTCATCACCAAATTTCGCCAAGGAGGTGTTGCACACGAAGGGGGCTTAGTTTACGTCTTGTACCCGCAAAGTGGTGTTCGACATCTTCACCAGAAAAGGGCAAGACATGGTGTTCACTGTGTACGGGAAGTATTGGAGGAAGATGTGGAGTATCATAAGGGTGTTGTTTTTTACTTTTGATATTATCAATTCCACTTGAATGAATTTGTGTATACAACGATACAACCTGCATGACAAGTGTCAAAACCAAGCGGTTGCCCTCCCCTTTATATTATTTGGAGTACACCTTCGGCGTAATTACATATAATTTCATGCGATGGAGATGAATGCAAGGGAAATCATGTTCTACTGCATTCTCAAGTCTTGATAAAACATTCTTCATATTTTGAAGCCAACTTGTCCAACCGTTGGTCCTTTGCAACATCAAATAAGGATATCAAAACAAAAGCTCTATCCAATAGTGTTGCGGGTGAGGATTTCATTAAATGTATTCACCTCATGTATTCTTCTTACATTAGAACTCGGCTCCTATTCTCAAGCACAAAGGAGGCCTTACAAATTCTACCTATTGCTCCGCACGAAATACTGTTCGAGGAAGGATTAAAGGCATGTTGGCATATCTGTCAGCAATTCCATCGACTCCCAATCAAACTATCAAAACCGAAGCTCTTGTATTGCATCTAGACTTGATGATTTAGTTGTCATGCCTATAGGGGATGAATCCGGCTCGTTTGACCAAGATATAAAATGCAAAGTTGTTAAGTATTTGACGCAAAAAAAGAAAGGGATGACCCCATCTATTTGAGCACCATGGATAATATACAAAACATGACCGACCAATACGCGGTTTCAAGAATGAGGAGAGACGACGACGCATCTCTGTGCGGTAGCAGGAACTGTGGGGGCGCAAGGAAATGCAGGAACACAAAAAGGGGATGCCTAGAAGTGCCAAAATATCCTAAAACGTCAACGGTATGCGATTTCCTTGCATTCTTCCTCCGACATAGAAATTCAGCAGGATTCATCTGAGTGGGCATTTTTTTGTATGGGTGGCGTTCAGTTTTGGCGTCCGACGTGGGTTGAGAGTGAGGGGTCTTCATGGCGTCTGTGTTGCTTGAGGGGTCTCCACCCAAAACAGTCAATCATGTGGTCAAGGTTTCTTTGTAATTTGGACCATTGAATGGTGATTGTCGTTGACACACGGATGTCACAACAGGCTAGGTGTGGACCATATACAATTTAACTAAAAACACGTCTTCAACGTAGTCGGAGGTGCAGCCACCATTGTTTATACAATAAACAAATAAATCAAACAACAATGCATAAAACAAATTACAAGGCTTGAAATTTTATCTTTGTTTTCTGATTTTTATATTTGTTGTTGTTTCTTCCCCCAATCTCCATTGAATAATGCACCCCTTATCTACTCCAAAATGGAAGGTGCCACAACATTGACATTATGTCCTTTTTTGTAAACCGCGAACACCTGCATATTCTGATGATGCTTCCATTTCCTCCTCGTTTTTAGCAGCTGGAGGATTAAAATTCAGTGTCTTAATTTGTAAGCATTTTTCTAGACGCTTCGCATCTCTGGACTGCAGCACATTTTGGATGAATTGAGGAATATACTCGCCATTTCCGCGAGGAAGCAATGTATGGTGGCTTTTGGTACGAGTAGAGCGGGATTATTTTGAGAGAACAGATTGGTAAAATCCTGTCATGCACAGAAGAAATGGTTAATTTATCTGCGGTGAGCTAGACTGGTTGTATTATATACTATGATGCAGAGGGTACTGGTGACAATTTATGCAAAAGTGCGGCCATGTACTTAGCCGAGGCCTGTAGTATTTTTGACCAGATGTGCGAACCAAACCCTGCTCGTAGACCTCCATGATTGCAGCTTATTGCAAACAAGGGCAAAAAGTTGCCAAACTAACCCAGTTTACATTTACCAGCGTAAAAACCGTACAGGCACTGGCAGATACATAAACAATTGAACACGCAACCAAATACACATGAAACTTCTCTGGACTCTTCCCCACCCCACATCAAACACATGTTTACAAAAACCACAATCTGAAAGGATCTGAGAGATGACACAGGTATTGACAGTCGGATGAGGACAAAGATGTACGCTGCAATGCAAACTGCCGATTTTCTGACACCTGTCAGAGACCTCGAAGCCTTTCCCCATTGTAAAAGCGCCTTCGGCGTAAATATCATGTCAACATGAATACGAACAAAACTTGAAAAATATACTATGATCAATGTTCAAATTTTCAAAACATACAATATAATTAAGATTTTACATTTCATTGATCATGTGGCTGCCATACATATGATATAGGAATATCATGTCAACATGAATACAAACAAATCTAGAATATATCATCTAGATTTTCCTCAAAATCAGGTTCTTGTGTGCCACTTGCGCTAGCTCCACTCTCATTAGCTTTTTGAAGTGTTTAGGGTTCAATATTTTATTCATTTAATTGTTAGGGTTCATTATTTTGCATTGACTGAGTCAAATAATTTTTTAAAAAAACTTTTTAATGCTTTAAAACCCGTTTTTTGCTTGGGTTTGTGGCGGATACATGGGGGTTCGTACCGGGTACGTCCAAACGTACCCGGGACGTACCTAGTACGAACTCCCACGTATCCGAACTCGTACCCTGACGTATCCGCACCGGATACATATCAGAGGGGTTTGGGGGGCTGGGGGACGAACCCTGGCATCATAGTTCATAACCATAACTAGAGCATGTTTAAGCACAATGAATAGTGTTGTTTGTATTGTAGCTCGCAATCTGTTATGTAATCTCAATATCCAGACATCTGCAGTTAACATAGCTGATTGTATGTATATATATGTGTGTGTGCGTGTGTATATATATGCATGGTTGCTAGGTGGCTCATAATAACAGTGCCATTCGAGTTGTTGATCAATATTAATTGGCCTTGAGATATCTATTCCTCTGCATAATAATTATATGCCTCACAACAACAATGCTGTGTCACTGGTTGGAATTTGAAACCAAATGTTGTCAGTGGTCGAAATTTGGAACCATAAAAAACCTTGCAGGGAGTTGCTCATTCCTATCTCTGAAGAAGTGCATAATCCAGATCCCATAGCCATAGAGTAAGCATTCAATATACCTTCAAAGCAGCTGATAAGAGAGGATTCAAGCTTGGCTAATATGTGGAAAGCTGGGCACATCCAGTGGGTCATAACCAGGCACATGGTTGTCAATCTTGTACAAAATCCTATGGCAGATCTCGTAGGCCCATAATGTCTATTCAGCCAGTATCATAGCCCATTAGATGAACAGATCCCAACCTTTGAAATGGTCCAACCTTCAGATCCTTAACTAGAGCATGTTTAAGCATAATGAATAGTGTTGTTTGTATTGTAGCTTGCAATCTGTTATGTAATCCCAATCTCCAGACATCTGCGGTTAACATAGATGATTGCATCTATATCTATGCATGCTTGTTAGGTGGCCCGTAATAACAGTACCATTCCAGTTGTTGATCAATACTAATTGGCCTTAAGATATCTATTTCTACACATAATAGTTAGGAAGCCCACAACAACAATGCTGTGTCAGTGGTTGCAATTTGAAACCATTAACAACCTTGCAGTGAGATATTCATTCATGTTTCTGAAGAAGTGCATATGCATACCTTGCATTCAATATACCTTCTAAGTGGCTGGTAAGAGAGGAGTCAAGCTTGGCTAATATGTACAGAGCTGGGCACATCCAGTGGATCATAACTAGGCATTTGTTTGTCAATCTTGTACATAAACCTACAGTAGATCTCGTAGGCCCACAATGTCTATTCAGCCAGTGTCATAGCCCATTAGATGAACAGAGATCCTAATTTTGAAATGGTCCAACCTTCAAACCATTAACTAGAGCATGTTTAAGCACAATGAATAGTGTTGTTTGTATTGTAGCTTGCAATATGTTATGTAATCTCAATCTCCATTCAAACTTATAACTAGAGCATGTTTAAGGACAATGAATAGTGTTGTTTGTAGTGTAGCTTGTAGTCTGTTATGTAATTTCAATCTCCAGACATCTGTGGTTAACATAGATACCAATTCATATGGAACTAAGCCTTGTTCAAGCTATTAAAGACATATATCCTCAATGAGCATTGAGGAATCAACTATTTCAACATTACGTGACAGTAAATAAAAGAAATTCCAGTGGACTATGCAATATGTTTTTGCATAGCACAGAATCTGATCCATGCTGAAAAGAAAGATCGATTCAATGGATGGGGCTGCTTCGGGGAAATATCGATTGATGGATATGTCAGTTCTACTAGAGAGAAAAATAAGTTGGAATCGCTAGTAATTGCGGATCAGCATGCGACGGTGAATATGTACCTGGGCCTTGTACACACTCCCAGCCACACCCTAGGAATTAGTTTCACCCGAAGCATCAGACCAAGAATCACCAATCTGAATCCCTCTCTCGTGAGGGGGAGGAGGAGAAGGCACTCCTCCACCCCTATATATCTTCATAGAAAGGGGAGGAACTCCCCCGAAATAGATAAGGCCTCCCCTGACATAGGAGGGATAGGAGGGGGAGCAACTCCCCCAGCAAAGGAGGAGCGATTCATGCCGATGTTAGGAGGCCAAAGGAGAGGAGGCTAGTACAAAACAAACTTAGATGTGCTATGCAAATTAGCCAGGCTATGGGAAATGAGGACGAGATATATAGCTACATCATCTTCCTTAATGGAATCCCATACAGCAGTATAGTTTTGCAGCATCATCTTCCTATATGCTACATGGTATTATAAAATAGTATAGCTTCAGCATCTTCCTATATCCTATATGGAAGTAAAGGCATACCATCTTCCTATCCATACCTATATGGTCTTAGTGCCTGATACAGAGGACATTTTGGGACGTCAAGAGTTCCCTAAATCTCCTTAAACCATGACAAAGTGGTAGAGCATTCAGCGAGCTTTCCGTTGGTACCTGGAACGCAGAAAACGGACTCCATATGCTCGAGTTATGGCAAATCAAAGTTTGGTCAACAGTCGGACTCTACATGGTCAACTGACCAATGTGGCAATGACACGTGGCGGAAGTAGAGTGTACTCGGAGGAGCAAAAGAAAAATGTTGTTTTGCGACAACAATCTTCGACACTTGTATTCGAACGGGTGGACACCGCTTTTTGCTGGCCAGGGGCCCTCGGCTAGGTTCGGCACACTCTTTTCACAAAGGGGTGCCCTTGCCGTAGCATCATTATTTCGCCACATAGTGGGTCCTTAGGCCACCGCGTGGCCTACCACCACGACGAGAGTGCATTGGATCAAGACAACTCGGGCGAGTCAGCAAGACGAGTCAATCTCCAACTCGGCGAGCTCCCTACAAGACGAGTTCATTGATATGGACGAGCTCATTACATGCCTCAGCGAGCTCATTAATAGCTCAATTCGGCAAGCTGATTATTCACTACGGGCGAGTCCCATTATTCCACCAGCCACTACCTGGCATTCTACACGATGCCACCGACATCACATTAAATCCACCGCCAGCCCTTAAACTCAGGCATTCCAAATAGCTCAACGTGGCCCAAGCCAACTCAGGCGTTACATATATGTGTGGTGGGCAAAACAAGGTTTGGCATGGCCATAACCACGTTTTAATGTGGTCGGTTGGGCCTTTTTAAAGGCTAGGGCAGGTTTAAAGTCCACGTATGTGAGACAAAACATTCCCACCGTTCGAAGAGCCAAGTGAAGACCCACATGGCAAGTGGGGGTGGTAAAACAAAGGCGTGGACCAGTCAAAAAGCTCATGCCACCAATAAACAATGAGCTATGTAAATACGTAAGCCACATGGAGATGGCGGTTCATAATGCGGACCATTAAACATATAAACAAAGCCTTAATAAGGCTTGAAGCGGTGGAAGGGTAGGTTGGGGAGAATCGAACCCCCAACCGCCCATTTAAAATATTTATGCCTCACCGTTGTGGTGCATAGCTCGTCGAGCTATAAAAAGGACTCAACCCTATTTGTATAGACAATTGTTCAGTGCAGAGCCATAGGCCTAAAAGGGCAGTTTGTGTAAAGCACCAATTTTGGAGCACTTAGGCTCAAAATCAACCTTTGGTGTAAAAAGGGAAAATGCTCAAAATTTCCTCACACTCCTAATGGTGGTACTGTTTTCCTAATTTGGAGGTATTTTGATGCTGTTTTACCTGACGGAAGTCATATCAGCGCTTGGAGTTCTTCTGAAGCCTTCGTCAAGCATGCCTCTCATCAAAGGAAGATTGTTTGAAGACTCATACTTCTACAATGGTCACTATACGCTGGGTTGTTGCTACTCGGTGGACTTGGAAGAGAGATAGTCTTAAGTTGTTCTGGTTTGGATTCATATTGAACCAATTGGATCTATGATCACCTTTCTTTATCCAATTCGGATTCATGGGTAATCGGCTAGGTATGTGATTATTGGGCGGAATCCCTATAAAACTATCATTGGGCAGAATCCCTATAAAACTATCACTTTGGGTTATCAATTCAGATACGTTCATTGTTATCCTCGTGGTTCCTTGTTGCGTATTCATCGCTTCGTTGTATGTTTGTACTTGTTTACAAATCAAAAGTGTAATGGATCAGTTCAACATATGAACCTCGAGACGTAGACATTGCAAAACTCCGTTATCAATTTTCTTTGTAGTGTGTGTGCTTTCTTTACATTGTACTTTCATTCAAAATTGATAATATTTGTGGAGTAAAATTTACAAGTGCCTATAGGGATCCAAGGCCAGTTCAAATTTTTGGCCCTGTTTATGGATCAATACCTATATAAATATAAAAGATAAATTGTAGATACAGATAGATAGATACATAGATACATTATTGTCTTCATAGCCAATAGTCAATCTCCATAGCAACATCTCTATACTTTGGAATACAAACTAAAGTTATGTATGCTATGGAGACTGACTATGTTATGTTAATGGCCATGAAGAAATAATACATATCTATCCATCTATAAGGAACTTGACGATAGATCGTGGGAGCTTCTATAATCAAGCACTTGACGGACAAGAGCTATATAGAGAATAATCAATCCAAAGTAAGGGAGTTACACTCTTCAACTAGCGGTATAGCCTTAACATCTAGAGTACATGTTGTCTCTAAGTTGTCGGCATAAGTGCCTATCTAAATCTATGCCCTCAGCCTTCTACGAACAGCATATAGTACAATAGATGTCGGCATGAGGAGCCCATATAGAGATAAGCACCATTACACATCATACTTTTATGTTTACAAGCTGAAGTTTTCGCACATGGAAGTAGAAGTGTATACTCTATACAACATAAACCATCTTTATTAACAAATCTACTATAGCAATGAAAAAGATTTAGCTAAATTCAATCGAACTTGTGAGCTACCAAACTGCTCTACGTCGCACTATTCCTTCATATAACCTTTGAGTTAATACCTTAAAATGGCTGCATCAAGCAACCTGTTAGACATATTGGGAGGGACTTTTCTATCATCACAATAACCTTAAAAAATTGTTTTTTTGTCCTACCAACTTAGTTTTGGTACACCGACCAACAAACATGTGTGACACATCTCACGGATTTCATATATAGACCAAAAATCTCTATAGTTGGCTCTAGGCCTCCCAGTCGTCGAACAACGTTGACAAAGACATGTAGTTGCACTATTACGTGGTAAAGATTGTAATTTTCTATAAATTTCTGCTGACAGCATTTATGCCTTTCTTGGGAGGCCAAGGGCTGCTAGATCATTGTCCTCGTGGTCAATAGCCTAGCTAGTCTTCGTAGCAACATCTCATAGCTATACTTTGGAATACAAACTAAAGGTATGTATAATATGGAGACTACCAAGAGACGGATATGGATATGGGTACTAGTACTTCGAGACAGGCACAAGTACGCCAATTTTCAGAAAAATAGGAGACAGTACTCAGAGACAGAAAATATATAAATTTAACTTTATGTACGTGTGTGTGTGTGTGTAACAACTTAACCATATGGTGTAGCAACATTGTCTTCCTATATCCTATGTGGTAGTATACTATAGCATAGCTACTCGTAGTACAACCATATCATCTTCATTGTCTTCCTATCTATATAAATATTAAATATGATCTTAGTGTCTGTATAAATATTAAATATAGATAGATAGATAGATGAATACATTATCGTCTTCGTCATCTTCATAGCTATTGGCCTCGTCATACATGATCTCCTTTATTCATACATGCAACCTCATAAAAGCAATTTTCTTCCTTTCTTTTTGATTCCATGCAAATTTGCACTTGCTAGGGTGCTTTTCTTCCAAGAATCTTCAAAAAACTTCTCCCAGTTTTTTGTGGTGTAGCATTTACCCGTACTTCTGGCCTCTAGAGGCATGGATTGGTGCATGGAACTCCTGTAGACAAAAAGAAAACTTATCTATCCTACTTTTACTAGATACTTTAAAACCTTTAGTCAGCTAAGAAGGTAACTATTTGCCAAAGATGGCTCGATATTGAAAGGACCTTACATGTGCAAGCTGTAGTGTCCACTTCCCTTCGACACCTTTTGTTATTGATTATGATACTGTCGACTATACTTATGGACATTACTGTAACTTTCGAGTTGGTATGATGTTAGACATTAGAGATCATGGACTGTGGTTGATTTGATTCATATATGATGCATGTGGATTATTGGAGACATTTTATATTAATGTTCATATGTTGATTGACATGATTATATATATATATATATGTATGTATGTATGTATGTATGTATGTATGTATGTATGTATGTATGTATGTATGTATGTATGTATGTATGTATGTATGTATGTATGTATAATGGACGTGTTATTTTGTCATATTGAGTAGACCTAGATAATTGAACTAATTTTATGATCATATGGTTATTAATGATATTGTAAATGATGTCACTACTTTCTTGATGATGTTTTGATTTATATATAGATGAATTTGGAGTTATATTGTATATTTATTTTGGATGATTTGATGCGGCCACAAGGCTGAAGGAGGTATTTGTGTTTTGCAGGTAAACATGTCACAACAAACATTGGGGGATTGGAGACCAACCACACTGGAATCCTAAATGAATTCAACAAGGATCACCATGGAAATGTGTATTTGTTATGTGTGTGTGTTTGAATTAATGTTAGGGGTTTCCATGCAGGGGAATCAGTTTAGAATGTGACCAAGGGGTTATGTGTATTCTTTTATTTAGTTTCCTTTGCTTGAAATTTAGTATGTGGATTTTAGTGATGTATATTTCCCCTTTATTATTTATTTTATTTGTGTTTAGATTAGTGAGTAATTATGTTGTTAAATAAATTAAAATGGGTCTAAAGAATGCATTTAATAGAGTTGATGGCTCTTGGATTATGTGTTGTAAGTAATGTGTAAGTAACTTGGAGTGTGAAACACTCCACCTTCTTTTTGAAATTCGGATCTGTCCTTAAGGGCTTATATTGGAGGCTTGTGGGATAAGTTAAACTTATCTCCACACCTCTTAAATTGCTATACCAACCCTACCTATGGGTTGGGAAGTCAAAATTAGGCCTTCTTATGTATTTTGGGAAGGCAAGTTGTAAGTTTTCATTGCACCTTCTTGCATGAAATTAATTTTGGTCCTAGGGGTGTGGGCTTGGATTATGTGTGTAAGTAAAAATGTCATTTATTCACCCACTTATTAATTGTGCCTTAGAGTTTGAAGTTGACTTGTGAGTTGGAGTTGAGGATGACTAATGTGGCATCCTACATGGAGCCACATAATCCTCCTCTCTCCCTTTTTCTATTTATTGGAATTCTTTTGTTGTCTTGGGGGTTACTTGATGGGAGTTACTTCATGTTGGTCTGGTGCTCTTGCAATTGGATAGAGTTAGAGGATTTTGGATGCTTGTGGATTTTTTGGCTGCTTTGGGACTGGTTTGGATTTGAATAAGCTTAGTGTACTGAACTTTTGGATCAAGCTCTATCATGGAGAGGTAGGAGCTTCGACTCTTCTAAAATGTGTTCTCATTATGTATTATGCATATGTGAATGTTGTTGAGTGTTTGGTATGTTTGTTGGTTAATAGGGTAGATTTCATAGGTGTGGTGTAGGAGAAGGCAATGGGGATCTTTTGTGGGGAGGCATAAGAGTTGTGGGGAGACATAAGAGTTATTTATTGAGGGAGTTTGGGTTTGGTGTTTCACCTTGGACAAGAAATAGCTTGCATTTCTTAATTTTGGGGGAGGCATAAGAGAATGGGGAGGCATAAGAGGTACTTGGGGGAGGCATAAGAGTATGTAGGGGTTTGAGATGAATATTTGGGCAGGTTGTTTTTAAGGTGGTCACCCATTTCCCACTTGGAGGTATAAGCAGTTTTCCCCATAGATCTTGCTCTTTTGGCCTTTCTAAGTTTTCCCCGATGGTCCGCTTTCCCACTTGTAGCTTTTGGGCCAGACACATGGCATCACTAGGCGTCGGCGGAGGCGCGGATGTTTTAAAACCTTTTCACCCTTTCAAACAAAAAAAGTTAAAATCCAAATTACCTCCAACGACCTGTCTTCTTTCGTTGGATTAAAAATGTGCCACGTGTCCCTTGTGGCTTGGGGCAAGTTTTCTTTTCTCGGCGCAAAGCCTCGTCGTGGGCTCGCAAGCATGCAAATGAAAATTGCACTTTTTTTTAGCTAAAGGTGCAAAGCGCTAAATGTCTCCCCAGGTCCGCTGGTCCAAAACTTTTGTGAGAAAAATTTCTTCCCTAGGCCCACAGGCCCGCCTTTGGGAAAAATTTCTTCCCCAGGCCCGCAGACCCGCCTTTGGGAAAACAATTCCTCCCCTGGCCTGTCGGCCTGTAACTTAAGAAATATGAGGAGTTAGGAGGACTTCTTTATATCATTGGAAAGGGTAAGAAATTTCCTATCTAATGGGAATGTTTTTAGGAAACCTTAAGTGCATTAATTATGTCAAAAATCAGGTTGAAGTGTAAAGACGAGTTTGAGAGTAGGTAAGTTGGAAATTACCCCTTTTTAACGTAAATGTTTAACTTTAAAGCATGGTTTGACCTTTTTAAGGGGTCACGTTAGGGGATAGGAGAATATTTTTCTAACCCATGTAAATAATAACCTTGGTTATTGTTTAGACCTAGTGAAATTAAAAACCTTGGTCATTTAATTTTTTTGGCCCCTTTGACCCTTGAAAATTAATTAAGGAATATTTAACTATAGTGTTAATTTAATTTTCATTAAATTAACACCTAAGAGAAATTTAACTATATTTGGATTAATTATACTCATTAATTTTGTAATGGGGATCTAATGTTTGTTACAACAAGAAAATTTCATTCATTAAATTATAATTGACTTTGAATCTTTACTGTGACGATTGTTGCTTGAAGCTTGGTAGTGGTCACGCTTTTCAAAAAAATTAAAAATTATTCCATAATTTTTTCTATCTAAACCTAGGTTTTTCTTGGGCCTTGAGTGGTCATTTTAGCGGGTGCTATATACTAATCAAATATTAATCTTGTAGCTTCATCAATACAAGTATGGGAAAAAGATATTGACATCCACGACGCAAATGATTACAATGAGGTCAACTGTTATGAATAACATTTGGAACCTTAGAAATTTAATAATGTGCCTCATATTGAAGCCTATAATCCTCATGGCCATATTTTCACCTATAACTATATTACACATGCATAAATAATGTTATCAAAAAATATTCCAATTCAGATATTTAAAAGCATCTATTACAAGACAATGTACTTACATTATGTAATGAAGATATCTATTAAATCTAACCTTTTGAAGGTGACATGGTTTATGATTATATGTACCATCCTAGATGTGAGATTTTGAGGGATACCTGGATATCTAACATTCAACCCTTAGGAAACCATCTATGTAATCTCTATGTATCTATGCAACAATGTCTTTCTCACTTCAGAAGATATATTCTACCCCAGTCCAATCTAGTTCCTTAGAAGAGAACTCTCTAGGTTGTTGATTAGGAACATGAAGAGATAACAAATAGTTCCACTTAGACCCAAGAGTGAGATTGGAAAAAGATAGATACAAATATGTTTAGAATTATAAATTGTAATTAAACACAGCAATATAAAAAGTAAGCAAGAAAACAAGGAATTAAATGTAACAACAATATCTAAAATATTCCTCAAGAAAAGATGTTTCTTGCAGTAAAGTTGGGAAATTAATATGCTATTGAAATAGAAATTAGTACCACAAAAAAAGAAAGATTTACAAACATTGTTGCATACATTTTTCAGAAGAAGTTATATTTGTTAATGAAGAAGAAAAAATTTAAGACTTCAACAGTTTTAGTTTAAGATCAAAATGTATTTATTATAGTAGAAATCAATGCTATAGGTCATTAAGAGTCTTTTTCCCATGGTAGATATCTATGAAATAGGTAAAATAAAAAATAATATAGAATTTGAAGAAGCAATTATAATTGATGAATGTATGCAATTTTTCAAACTTGGAGATTGCATTTTTGTGACATGTTACATTCAAAGTGTCAGCAAGAAATTTTTTTACCACGTACTTTTAGTATTGAAAGATAGTTAGTTGTTGCTTAAATTATTCAACCTTATACTGTTTAAATTTAAGTCAAATTTCGTGAAGGTGGCAAAGAAACAATAAGGCCGCATGTGCAACCTAATACACACTTAATCATTTGTAGCTGCTTGTGAAAGATTTACATCAAGATGTAGCAGAAGATGTTTGTGTGGAAGGGAGTGTAGTACCCATATAATTAAAATAGAATAAATATTTTTTAGAGAAAAAAATGAAGTCGCGGTGGATTTTGGTGACAATTTTATGGCAGGGATTTGGATATTAAAGGATGTGTGGGACCTCCTAGTCCACCTAAAATAGGGATTATGAAAACCATTTTGGGCATCCATAGTGGACAAATACCTAGAAAAAAATCCCTTGCACAATAATAGATGTACTTTATTGGAAATAGAATAGAAATGTAACCATAAAACAAGCGCATTAAACTATTTGGCTGAAATTCTAGTATGTGGATAGTTACATCGATCCCATAATGATTGCTAGCAAAAAATGGATTTGGTGTAATTTACCCATTCAAGAAATGGGGATTGAGATTCGAAAGATACACTCACATAAAGATTTCCAAGATTCTTCCTCCATGTCGGGAATGCCTCTGATTTTTGAGACAGTACCCAATCAGGATCTAGTGAAGATAATTTGACTGTTTTGCAAGCTTAAATGCCTGGAAGAAAGTGTCCTAGTGACAGTCTCAAAGAATAAGATCATGTAGAGCATGGATGATGCACAATGAAATGTTTTGGATGAATCAATGTGCCTTAAGAAATTAGATTTTGAAACCATTGTAGATTGCTTGTGTTTCCATTAGGCCCAGTGTTTAAAATGCAGGATTCCACACCCTTCTACATGACCTATATCTGTCAGATTTAGAACTAGGTATGTGCATAAATCAAGATTATTAAAAAAAATTAAAACCCTTCGCCATTTGTGTTGGTGAATGTCTGTACCCTATTGGTAAAGATCCTATTTTGACAGAGGATGGAAGCATTGCTAAGAGCAAGGTGAACTGATGTTTCATGTTGGTTGCATATCATGGAAAAGTGGCAATGCTTCATGGATAATGTGTTTGTTTAGTTGCTTCAATAACAGAAGCATGAGTTCAAATCAACTATCAAGATGACTGTGAATTCGAAGGTCTCCTAGGAATAATCCACGGCCTTGGTTACATGATAACCCCTACTAGATTTATTATGAGGAATTTTTTTTCCAAAGGTTTTGCACATATTTTTATGTAGGTGTGTGTCATATATACTGGTGTAATAGCCCTAGTAGATATGTATGCAATGTGAACACAGTACAAGTTTTGTGAAGGATTTTAAATATTCATGTTGTCATTGTATTAACACAAGAATGTGTCTTCTCATGGAATGATAAAACCATTTGCATGAATGGGGTTCTTGAAAATAACATATCTCAAATCAGAATTTTGAAATGATTGAAAGGATAATGGGAAAGCCATATTTTTCAGCTCCGCAATAGTTTGAGATACCCTATTACCATGTGGTGAAAGATCTAAGTCTTTGATCATGAATCTGAGATAAGTGGTCTGGAAAGTATAAGACTGGTGATGGGAAAACCACTGTCAAGAGAACTATTTTTGATAATTGCCTCGGGCATAAGCTTTGATATAAATGCAATGATTGACAGTTGTGGTATGCAAAATAATTTTTGATTTGACAAAATGACTAATGTAGATGGAGAGTGTGCAAACTTCCTGGTAATTTCGATCAGATTTTGTTCCTCCAAGGCATGGTTCATCTCTCCTTATCTTTCATAATTCTTGTACTTTAGTTTTTCATTTGCAACGAAATAAAATTTTTAAACCTATAGGATTATCATACATTTAATTATTTTAATTAAATTTGTTTTCAAAACAATAAAACAACATATCGTAACTTACAAGCAATCCAAATAACCCTTTGTAGTCAACCATGGACTTAAACCCTCATTTTGAGATGATTTATCAAACTTCCTAACCAAACTAGATTACTATAACACCCTTTTTATTGACAATTTGAGGTTGACTTCCTGTAAATATGTTGACCATTTCCTTGTTTAAATAGATAAACCATGATTTTGGGAGACACACAAAACAACCTTTGTAACTCCAGGAAAGAGGTGTTAAACATTTCTTATGTTCTCCTTGTTATGAGAGGAGGTGAACATTAAGCTTTAAATTGACCCCAATGATACATTTGTACTCTCTTTGCCGCTCCTCTAGGAGCCCTGTTACACTCGTTTTGAACTTTTAGGAAGTTAAAAAAATTGAAAAGTTGGGTTTCGTATTGGCTCACCATGTGGGCCCTAAAGCAACAAAATGCTTGTCTGCCTTCGCAAACCCCTAGTATTTTTACTAAACAATTTCTTGGAACCTTTGGTTTGAAAAAATCACATTCCCTGGTTAGTTTGGAAAAGGGGTTTCATAGGCCTTCGGTCGTAGTTTGACTAGGTCAAACTTGATCAATTATGACCAGTGGCTCTAGAAAACCCATTCGCGAATTGACATTTTTCATATTTACTGGATCTGTCAGTCCCTTTGACTGGATTCTTGGTATATAGGTGAACATTGTAGGAAATTCTCCCTTTGTTAATTTTCTTATCCATTGAAGATAGTTTTTTAACGTGTAGTTTTCTTAGCCTCGAGCCAAAATGAGATGTTTTTGCAACTAGTAGGAAAATGTAAAAAGAAAGTTTGGACCCAACATGTTAGCAAACCATCGTGGAAATTTATTAACACTTCTAAATAATGTGTTTCCTGTGAACTCTATCTGTATAGTGACTTGTGTGAAATTTTTACTTTTGGGCATAAAGACAATGTTTCTCTCTCTTCTCCTCTGAGCCTATCTCTTTCTCTCTCCTCCCTTAGTTAAGGAAAACATGAAAATCAAATTTGTATGACCCCCGTAACCCTCTCTTTTTGCCGTGTGTATTTTTATGATCATTGTAAATGTTTGAAAACCAATAATGTTAATTATGTAGATTTAGGTGGATGCCATGGCAAAATAGTGATTTATCTCTTATTTCATGCTCACATGGTTTTGCAGAATGTAAGTAAGATGGCGAACATGAAGTTGTGATTCAAATGTATATTATTCTAATTTATGTATGTTAATGGAAATAAATTTTTATTATTTCTATGTTATAGTAAATACTTATTATTGAAATTTGAGTGATATGAATGAGATGCTAGTTTTAGTAGGATGTCTTGAAAATGTGCATTTAAATAGGTGTTCTCTTTGAAATTCATTATTTACATATGGTAAAAGGGGGAGCTAGCTATATATATGATAAGTGAAATTTTAGATGATAATTCAACATTTTGTAAAAGTATTGAAAGGTTTATTAGTGAAATTTGGTAACATTTTTAAGATGCTAGTGTTAATAAGGGAAATGTGCATTTAAACATGGGTGTTATGATTCAGATCCCAAAATTTGTATTGTAAAAGGTGTGGATAAATGTGTTAAATGGAATTGAATTTAATTAACGTATAGTGCATTTCCAGTGTGCAATTGATGATTAAATAATTGGTGTGTGTGTCTCTTATTTTGAAAATGTAATAAAGAAATCTAACCAAAACAATTAACCCTAGTATAAAATTTGTGCATAACTACCCTTCATGTGTGTTCCTTTCAGCATAGAAGACTAAGACCTTAGAATGAACTTAAATCCTTACACTCAATGACACCTTCTAGATTAAGTAAATAAGATCCCTAGTTTGAGTTTATTTCCATAGCCTTATGCTTAGCAATATTGTCGTAAACCTGACAATCAATTGTTCAACTTTTTTCTGGTACAAGTCATCCCTTGATAGGATTGATAATTATGTGTGTAGTAAGGATAATGTGTTCTCCTAGGGTAGGGCATCATACGAAACTAACATTTAATGTAAAACCCTCTTGGACCAACATACATGTTATCGCCAAATAACCTTAGAAGACCCTTAAGATTGGGATCATAAATGATCTTGATACCTAATTTATACTATCATTTGGGTTATATGGTGCAATACTCAGAGTTAAATGTGAAACTTAGCAGCTTCTTAAATTATGATTAGTTTGTGGGAATGTAACCATAATTAGTGTGCTAGGAGAAAAGATAATTTTAGATCATTCATATAATGTGTTTAAACCATCCATGTGGCAAGGGACTAAATCCATGACGTGTGATCCCTAATGTGAACCATTATCCTTTAAATGAAGGAGTATTCCCCTTGTTCCTAACTTTTCCTAATGCATAATGGATGTACATTGTGAAACTAGGTGATATTTTTCTTGAGGCAATTCCCTAGGACGAGAGCTAGTAAGATCACGAGCATGCAAATGTCCTTAGTAACAAATAGTTACTCAAAAAATTTCAAAACACTAATTAAATCAAATTAAGTGAAATCATTTTAAGATGAATGTAAATGATTCAAACAGGTCCTATGTTTCAGATACCTACACATGAGAATACTAAGTTTGAATCCCCTTTAATCCCTCTCAAGCAAGAGTGTCAGCTTGAAAAGAAGTGTCAAATGTACCTAGAGTTACAAGATGATTTTGGAGATAAGGGTGTTCAATAACTCAAGTTGTGACATTAGTAAGGTGCATAAAATTTATAATTGATTTCCTTCTGATATCACACATCTGATACCTAATTTTCTAGGAATAAAAGCTTGGTTGAGTGTGAATCATAGTCCTTAGGACCTTGATGAATGAGCATTTAAATCAAGAAGATAGGATACACAGTTACCTGTAATTACTTAAAACGCATATTAATCGACTAACCTTAGTAATTAAATGGAGTAACATGAAAAGAACTTCTAATCGATCCACTGGCTCTTAAACTTGTAAAATTAGAGGGAGTAAGTAACTACAAGTCAAATGTTAAGTAAAGTAACAAAATTATGGTATATTTTTAAGAAGAATGAAGGACCGCATGATAAGTGTTTTTAAAAAATTATGGCCAATAACAAAAGATAGAGGTAATAAAATTATAATCTAGGAAAGTGTGGTGTCATGGATGATAGCCTTGTGTGTAAATTAATATCCTATTCATGAATAAACAAATTCAACAAGTAATTGAAATAATATAGATGATCCTTATTCAATGTTTTATATCGTAATATAAATGTTAAACAATATAAAATGAAATCTAAGTAACATAAGAAGGAAATGTAAGATTCACATATTATGAGCCTTTCTAGAACTTAAGTTGAAGATTTAATCATAATTGTAATAACTGTGAAATTCTAAAAGTATTGTGCCGTGGGAAGACTCTATCTATAAGATTATACTATTGTGGAATTGTTATGTTGTGCCTTGTCATCTGAAAAAAAAAAAAAGTGGCCTTGATGTGCATCACGTGGTTTCATGTCTTCTATATGGGTTAATGTTTGTGTAAACATATCATGTGTTGTGTGTTGTCCTAATTGATCCCTTGTGTTGTCATGTATCAAGCAATGTAAGTCAAAAAAAAAAAAAAAAAAAATTTGGTAGTTTTAGTGTTGTATTGTGTGTGTAAAGTGTGGGCGTTACATTTTTGTCTTCACCATCTCCAATATCTATTTATTTGGCCAGTGCTTACTGCAATTGCAGGTCTTCCTCGACAAATAGAAAAAAGTGTGTATCATTCTCTTTTACACACTTGTTTCCTTTCAGATTCATCCAAGAGTGACATGTAAGAAGCAAAGTCTGAAACAAACCCAGTCTTTTCATGTAACTTCCTAGACACTTCTGAGTTTTCTTTCTTAGAACATCCATGAATTAAAGTGTTATAAGTAATATCATTTGCCACTAAGCCTCTGTCATAGTCTTCAAAAGCATACATCTTCCTTCCGTGTTTGACCTTTCTTACAAAGTCCATTGATAAGCACATTGTAATGGATCACACCAGGCACCATTCCACTATTCTACATCTCCTTATATATCTTACAAGCCATTTTTAAAGCATCATTTCTGCAGTGCCCATCATTAACGATTGTGTAGGTTGCATCATTAGGCATGAAACCTGTCTTTGGCATCTCGTTCAATATGTTGTGCACATCTACAAACTCTTCCTTGCCTGGTAAATTCAGTTATCAGAGTGGGGTAAGCCACATTATACATCTTGATACCTCTCATAACCATCTCGTTTCATATCTCTACAGCCTTTTCTAGACTGCCTTCCTTACAGAATCCATCAACTAAGATAGTATAAGTGATCTTATCAGGCACCAACCCTATTTTCACCATTTCATCCAGGAACATTTTGGCTTCCCTTAACTTTCCAGCCCTGCAAAGTCCATCAACAAGTGCATTGTAAGCAACCACATCAAGTTTTATTCCTCACTTTACCATTTCATCATGCAGCTTCGAGGAATACTCAATAGTGCATCCCTTGCAGTGTGCATCGTTCATGTCATGGAATGACACCATCTGGAACCACACGCCTCCCTTTCATTTCCTTGAACAAATTGCATCTTCCCCTAACCTGTTTTCCTTGCAAGCCCATTGATCAAAGTACTATATGTCACAACACTAGGCCAGATGCTGTTTCCCCATCTTAGTAAAGACCTTGTAAGCATCACCTATGTGGCCTTTATTACAATGTCCACTAATCAGAGTCTTGAAAGTGACCAAACTAGGGGAAAGGCCACTCATACCAATCTCCTCAAACAAAATACTTGCTTCCCCTACCTTCCCCTCCTTACAAAGACAATTAATGATCATATTAAAAGTATATGCACTGAGACTTACACCATATTCTACCATTTCATTATAAAACTCCCAAGCAGAATTACTAGAGTTCAACTTTCGGTAAAAACAGATTTCCTACAAACCCTTGGTATGATGAAGAATGCAAAGCAGCAAGAAGAACATTGAAGGATTCAACAAGTAACGGGAAGGCAAATAGAAAAATACATGAACAAATGATGAGAACAAAAAAGGAAGAGTATATGAGAACAAGAAGGAAAGAGCTGATATACTTAGGGATGCATGACCCAAAAAGATTTCGGAGGGGGGTTACGTAAGGGAAAAAACAATAACAGAAAACAACATTACAGCAAGTCAGTGGTTGGAGTATTCAAAATAATTGTATGAGCATAAAAAGGAAAATGACACACGTTCCACAATCAATGTCAGAGAAGAACTTTTCACAACTAAAGACATCATGCAAGGTGTTAAGAAGCTAGCAATGGGTAAAGCTTGGTATATAGACTACTTGCAAGCGGAACATCTAAAATGGGGAGCAGAAATTTTAGCACCTTACATCAGAGAAATATTCAATGGGGTCACTCAAAATGGCTTCCCAACAAAGTGGTTAACTAGACTAACCATACCTTTGTTTAAGAGTGGAGATGTTAATAATCCTTCAAACTACCAAACCATCACGGTCAATCCCCTCTTTGCAAATCTTTTTAGGAGCATGATAGAACGTAGGATTAGCAGTGAGGCTAAGGAAAAAGGAAAGAGGGAAGAAGGACAAGCAGGTTTTAGACCAAAACATTCAATGATAAATCATTGTGTCACATACGAGCACTTAGTTGAAAATATTTGGGATAAAAAGGTGAAGTCTATAGTTGTTTCGTAGATTTCAAAAGGGAATTTAACGCTACTGTAAGGAGTAAAATATGGAGCCAAATGGAGGAACTAAGATTTCCAACTCAGTACATGGCAGCAATTCACAGATTATCTGGGCAAGTCAAGGCCAAAATCAAAATGTAGGCAGGCTTGTCCAAGTGCTTTGGGAGTGGCATAGGCGTCTTTCCCCTACTTTGTTTGGGCTATTTATCGACATTTTAGAAGAATAGATAGACAAATATGGAGGTGGAGACATTCACTTAGCCAAATATGTGGTTAAACTCCTACTATACGTTGATGATCTAATTCTATTAGCAAAAACAACCCAAGACTTGAGAGAGCACTTACAAGCACTAGAATTCTTTTGTAAAGAGGTTGGATTGCATGATAACATCGACAACACTAAGATAATAAACTTCTCCCTAAAAAGCAAAAAGAAGCATTTCAACTACAATTCGAAGGAGAGCCTCCTGAAGTGATATCAGAATACAAGTATCTTGGTCTAGACCTTTTGTTGAGATACATGTGTAGAATGAAAAGAATACCAAATGAAAATATCCCTATGCACTACAAAATAGATGCAAGAATGCAAAGTTAGGGGATTGGAAGACCACTAAGGTCATATTTGGATTACTTTTAACCCTAGTGGTGTTCTGTGGGTGTGAACTATGGGTTAGTGGCACTTCGCATTTGAAATGGATGCAAAAGGCCCCAGAAGTACCTAATTACAAACAACTTCAAAATCAAGGCTTTGGTCCCCTACGAAATACTCCTTGCAAAAGCATGCACTTTCCCGTCAAAGGCAATTGGTATGACTACATTACTATTCTACTTGGAGAAAAATAGAAATAGAGAAGAATTTTATCCTTGGATTCTACTTGGATATGTGTTCTCTGCAACACAAGGGCAATTGAAATAGAGAAGAATTTCATCCTTGAATGCCCAACTACAAGGAAATTCAAGTCAAGTATACGAAATAATTGAGAGTTGGCTTCATGTTGGAGCTGTTTGAAGAAACTGGGATAAAAATGTTTGGGGAGCTGATATCCCAAGTCAGCAGGAAAAGGAACAGCCTTCTTAAAGAAAAAACTCAAACTGCAACATCATCATCTTTGGGTGGTTGAGGAAGCTGTAACAATCTGTGGTCCCATTGACACTATGGTCTCGCAGACATAATTAAAACTATTTCATTTCATCTCAAGATATAAATCATCCATGAGGTTGCATACGATCTCCTTTATTCATACATGCAGCCTCAGAAAAGCGCTTTACTTCCTCTCTTTTTGATCCATGTAAATTTATAGTCACTGGAGTGCTTTTCCTTCAAGCCTCTTCAGAAAACTTCTCCAAGGATTTTGTGGTATAGCTTTTACCCCTACTTCTGACCCCTGGGAGCATGGATTGGTGCATGAAGCTCTTGTCAACAAAAAGAAAAACTTATCTCTTCTGCTTTTATTAGATACTTGAAAACCTTCAGTCAGCTAAGAAGGTAACTATTTGACAAAGATGGTTGAATATTGAAAGAACTCCTACGCATGCAAGCTATTTAAAAACCATGAACAATGCAATCCAAAACTATCAAGTTTTACATTTGACTGAGATGATTGCATAATGGTCCTGGCATCGAGAGTTTACATAAAAGCTGCCTAATTTTCTACACTTCGGTCTGGAGTGCTGCAGCCACGAGGCCATCTCATCCATAGGGAATAAGCAAATCCTGTTTACTTGTAGGCCTAGTTGCCAAAACCCTGTAGTGCACATGCATGTGCAGATGGCATGAGGAAGCATTAGCTTTCCCAGAATCCAGAATTTGGGGATATAGATATGCATATTCATGCAACATGTGGACACGTGCCAAAGACTTTCCCAAAGAAAGATTTGGGTCCAATTCCCTCATCCCCAAATTTCACACAAACCAGAGCCAGGTTCAAGGGGTGGCAGCCAGATCTCTACTCCTGCAAGCTGCTTGTAAGCAATGCCATAACGTGCCTGTACTAACTGAATAAACTTAGAATCGGATAAGATGAACACCACATTCTTGTCAAAAGTTGGGACCCTAAGCTATCAGCAGGTATCTTTTCCTCTACCACTGGTCTTGTTAGGATATTACATTAAAAATTTAAAAGCTTTGATTTTGAGACTATAAAGATAAAGTTCTTCACTGCCCACGACAAAAAGATAAAGGTTGCCCATCCCACCAATGTTGAGTCAGCACCGTGATTTGTATTGATAGTTTTTTATTCTGCAAAGATTGAACCTCACAGTTTCTTTGTCTTTTTTGTAATCAGCATCTTCATATCCCATACTGACCTACAAGTACGGCCATGAATATTGTTGAACTCGGAAAGAGAGATCTTGTGATTATAACACACATGAAACTAGATATTATAATTGAAGTACAAGCCAAAAAGGATCATATTATGAGAAAGGTGGATGATAAATAACAGGAATCATATTTTACCTCGTATATACTGGCATGAAAGAGCTACATTGAGAGACAACATGTAATATATTTTAGCAAAGACCATGAAAGGCTGCATATTCCTTTGATCAAAACCACTGTTGATTCTGCGCATCTTGTCTTCACCATCTCCAAATCTATTTTTTTGGAGGGTGCTTACTGCAATTGCGGTTCTTCCTCAACAAATAGAAAAAGTGTGCATCATTCTCTTTTACATCCTGGTTTCCTTTCAAATTCATCCATAAGTGATGTGTAAGCGGCAAAGTCCGAAACAAACCCAGTCTCGTCATGTAACTTCCTAGACACTTCTGCGTTTTCTTTTTTACAACGTCCATGAATTAGAGTGTTATAAGTAATATCATCTGGCACTAAGCCTCTGTCGATCATTGTCTTCAAAAGCATGTCTGCTTTCCGTGTCTGACCTTTCTTGCAAAGTCCATTGATAAGCACATTGTAATGGATCACACTGGGCACCACTCCACTATGCTGCATTTCCTTGAATAGCTTAAAAGCCATTTCCAAATCATCATTTCTGCAGTGCCCGTCAATAACCATAGTGTAGGTTGCATCATCAGGCTTGAAACCCGCCTTCGACATCTCATGCAGCATTTTGTGTGCATCTACAACTCTTCCTTGTCTGGTGAGTCCAGTTATCAGAGCGGTGTAAGCCACACTATCCATCTTGATACCTCTCATAACCATCTTGTTTCGCATGTCTACAGCCTTTTCTAGATTGCCTTCCTTACAGAATCCATCAACTAAAATAGTATATGTGATTTTATCAGGCACCAACCCAGTTTTTACCATTTCATCAAGGAACCTTTTGGCTTCCTTCAGCTTTCCAGCCCTGCAGAGTCCATAGACAATTGCATTGTATGCGACCACATCAAGTTTTATTCCTCTCATTACCATTTCATCATGCAGCTTCAAGGCATTCTCAATTGAGCCTCCCTTGCAGTATGCATCAATCAATGTTGTCAAAATAATACCATCTGGAACCACGCCCTTTCCTTTCATTTCCTCAAACAATTTGCAAGCTTCCTCTAACCTGCCTTCCTTGCAATGCCCATTGATTAAAGTACTATACGTCACAACACTAGGCAAGATGCCCTGTTTCCCCATCATAGTCAAGAACTTGTAAGCATCACCCATGTGGCCTTTCTTACAATGCCCACTAATCAGAGTATTGAAAGTGACCAAACTAGGAGAAAGTCCCTTCTTCCCTATTTCCTCAAACAAACTACTTGCTTCCCCTACCTTCCCCTCCTTACAAAGACAATTAATGATCATATTAAAAGTATAGACACTGGGACTTACACCGTATTCTACCATTTCATTATAAAACTCCCAAGCAGAATTAGTAGAGTTTGACTTCAAATAGATACTGATGATGGCATTGCAAGAATGCAAGGAAATCACAAATTTGTGTCTTTTAATCAACCTAAAACACTGAATGGCATCTGGGATCATTCCGACCTGAATATATGCATTCATCAGCATATTGTAAACTGCAGGAGGTGTGTGTTTTCGAGGGATCTGTGTTTCTACAAGTACCTGGAAAACAGAAGAAGCTGAATGCCGGCCCTTCCTTGAAACTATGACTTGCAGCAGAGCCTGTGCTTGAGGGAACATCCTGGCCTGGCACAGAACATGAATCATGGTACAGTACGATTGGACTGTGTGTCTAAAACCCTTTTGCTGCCCTACCCAACTGAAAAAATCCAGCAAGCAACCTGCCTTCAATTGCCCTCTAAGTAGTACTTGTATGACATGATCGGCAGTCAATCTGTGTGAAAGTTTTCTGAGAGAATCTAAACCGGTTCCTTCCTTCAATGCCATGCAGAGCTTTTGAATTATTTCTGTGTCGTCATTGTTATGAATTTTGTGAGAGGAAGGATGGACAACAGGAAAACGAGAAATGATTTTATTAATTGATATGCCTCTACTGTAATGTCGATGGTGGGAATTGAAGAGGATGTGTAAAAGGGCTGAGACGTGGCTTCTTTCAATCATCATCTGGGTTGGACGAGGAAAAGATCTGAGCAGCAACGTTTCTGTTAAAATATCAATTCATTTTGAAATTAATGAAAAGAAATACCAAAGAGAACCTGTGCAGACGATGCGATTTCTTTTTTCCACTCTGCTTTTTAACTAGCAATTGCACGAGTTGCGAACTACGCCCGAGTGGAGGTCAATCTTTAATTTGTTTTTATTATATGCTTTTACATTTTAATATATGTGTATAAAGGGGGTTTTCAATAATCATAACAAAAATATGTTTTTGAAAATATAGAAATGTTATAAGCGTGTCAATAATATTTAATTTGGATCAATAATTAATATGTTTGCAATTTAAAGATTGAAATAAAAAATAAGTATTCACAAATATTTAAAAGTAAAAATATTTAATATTTGTTTAAAAAATGTGTGTGTGGGTGCGTGCGCATGTGTGCGGAAGGAAGAGGGGAAGATCAAGCATGGCATCACCCTTAAAGCATGTGTAGACATGTAAAATGTCGACATAATTATTTATCAAATAATACATTCATTTTACATTATTAATCCTATCACTAACCATATAATAATTAATTAATTATTATATTCCAACTATTTTTATTATCCATTCCAAAATCTCATCCCACCCTTAGTAATATTAATACATTATTAATATTCCCATTATCCCACTAACTAATCCCTATTAACTATTTTCTAAGAATTTAATATATTACCACCTACTCCATCTCTACTCTACACCTAGCCTCTCCATCTAATCCTCCCTCATTAAACATGATTAACTTCACCTAACCACAAACTAAATGCCCCACAAATTAAATGCCCCTCCAAATCTAGAGGCTTGTATTTCTAGAAGCCTCTCCATTTTTCCCTCTTTTAATTCAAAAATTCAAATATTTCCCCTCCTTCCAAAATCTAAAATTCTCTAATTCTAGAGAACTCCTCACTCTCATGCATTTTCAACCATTGATCCATATCCTACATGGATCAATCCCAACCCTTGATTTATCCATCCTCCATCTACAAATAGTGATGTCACCTCCCATGCACACCACTTTAGAACAATTGTAAACTTATGTTGTCAAAATCTCTAAGCAAACTATCAATCTCCATAGCATCTAATCAAGCAAAAACCATCATTTTATCAAGGGGAAGTGCTACCAAAATCAGTCCACAAATCTGAAGCATCTTGATTTCCATCCAAGGAGCAAATCCAAGCTATCAAAGAGGGGGATTTCACTTGTAGGTAAGTGTAGATATATGATCTTCTCCATCTTTCTATCATTGCTCAATCTAAGGTAGGTAAATAGTATGGTGTTAGTTTAGGATTTAAATCAGTTTATTTCCTAGTTTATAATTTACATACTAACACAACATTTTGCTTACATTTTAGCACCCACTGTGGGGCTTACCCCTCAAAAAATTTAATCGTTTTTAGTAACATTTACTGTTAAAAGTAAGTTATTCAAATTTTAGAATTTTTCATTGAGATTTGCACCCTAAAAATTCAAATTTTCGAAAAAGGCATCCATTTCAGCGCATTTGCTTTGTAAACAGCACAACTGCTCTGTAAAATGTGCATTTGTTCTACAAATAGTGCATTTGCGCTGCAAACTGTCCCCTTTCTGTAATGTCCCCCTTCTTCCTATGCCAAATGGCCCAAGGGCCAAGTTGGGCCCAAAACATGGTCAGACCCAAGGGGGCTATGGACGTTGGAAGCTTGTGGGAAGGGGCCCCATGGTTTTAATGTCCTAGTTTGGCATTTGGGGGTCACTTTTGGACACTGCGACTCAAAAAGGGAGAAAGTAATTATAGATACTTTTATGTTAGTGGTCCCTCCATGGAATGAAATGCACTAGGGTTGTGGGGGCTCGTTTGCCAAGGAAAGGTATATATGGAGACAAGGAAGGAAGAAAAGGCACTTTTTGTCACATACTTTGAGCCTCTTCTCGTCCAGCTACTGTTGTTGCATTTCTATAGCTTGTGGAGTCAAATCCCACAGGGACCCTAGCTTCGGTGGTGAGAGACCCGTCCCTAGCTAGCAGGGCATTCTTCGGTAGTGAAATATCTACCCTAGTCTGTCATCTTGGAGCCATTTTCTGGGCCATGCTATAGAGATATTTCCATAGGGTCAGAGGAAGGGTTTTGAGGATTTTTGGGGCTTTCGGGGAAGACAATTAGAGGGGCTCTAGATCTGACTCACGGCAGCCATCTAGGCTAGGCGTGGCAGCATGTGGAAGGTGCCTCCCTCATTTCCCAACTCCATTCCCAGCGTGGTGAACTCGCAGCCTCTATTTGGGGGTTTTCTCAGTTGGCCAGGTCAGATCTGCAGGTGGCAGTGCTATTCCCTACATCTGCCATTGTTGTTTTCAATAGACCCTTATTTTTCTCTTGTATTTAGAGGGTCACAGACCTCTGAAGTTGACTAGCCACCTAGGGCTTTCTACACCTTGTCGGGCAGCAATATATTATTCCATAAAATGTCTGCATAGTGTTTATTATTATTATTGTAAGCTTCCCTTGTAATTTCATGCACTGTGGGAAAATATTTTATGTGATATCAATTCAATACCATTCGCTGTCCCAGCTGGACATTTTCATTAAAAATCAGTATTTTACTTCGCTACAAATTTTCTATATTTTGTGCATTTTTAAGAAATATCCCACAAGGGATATTTCAGTGGTATCAGAGCAGTTGTTTCTCCAATCCTGTTGGGATTGAAAGATGGGGGACAGAGACAGTGAGGATATAGGGGTGGAGCTGATGAAACAATTGTTCACCAACATGGTAAAGCAGCAGGAGACTACCAATCTCTATTTGAGCCAGCTCACTGGGAGATTAGCACAGGACATGTTTGATACTCATGTGGAAAGAGGAGAAAATAGCAACAGGGGACAATATGGTCAAAGAGGTGAGGGTGGACATTTAGGACAGCGGTCCCCCCATTCTTCTACCAGGCCTCTGGGGTCTCACGAACCTTCTTTCTTGAAGGATCTAGAAGTTTCACAGGTACGGTAGCTAGGGGATGTTGTAGATGAGGAGTCTTGTTGGGAAAGGTACCAGACTTTAAGTGATGGCTTTTCGTGACAACATGCCATTCCAGGAATATTACAAAATGAAGATTGGTAGCAGACCTAGGAGAGATTACCAGGCACAAGTACCAGAGATGCAAAGGAGGTTGGGACAAATTTCTGTTCCACATTTCAACGGTTCTAAGAAGTGTACTACACAGTCTTGGGTGCAGAAGTTGAAGACATACTTTGACCTGAATCCGATGCGGGAGGAAGATGCAATTAAGTTTGCAATCCTACATCTAGAGGGAGATGCTCATGATTGGTGGCATCATGGGTTGATTACACAAGGACACATATACATCATGACTTATGCAGAGTTCACAAAGAGGCTAGTGAGCAGATTTGATAAGAGGGACCCCGATGGGTATTTTAGAGAGCTGACTCATCTGAGACAGACTGGTTCCGTGGATCAGTATATCACCGATTTTTAGAGATTATCGGTCATGGTACCTGATATTACAGAGATGAGGCTGATTTCCCTATTCACAGCAGGTTTGACAGATGCTCTCGCTGGATTTGTGAGGGCATTTGAGCCTTCTTCATTGCATGAGGCTATTAGGAGAGCTCGTGACCTAGAGCTATCCACTCCTAAGTCGAGGTTTCCACATCGAGTGTAGCCTAAGGGTTTCCCTTCAAGAACCGGGGGTTTGCAGCCGAAGGTACCTCCACCTAGGAAGGATACAACCTAGAGACCATTTGGAGCTAGTGAGGACAGGGAGGAATTGAGGTGAAAGAAACTGTGTTTCGATTGCTGTACACCTTGGGTCCCAGGACACGATTGCAAGGGTAGGGGGAGGGCCCAATACATAGAGGTCTTTGAGGAGAGTGATGGTGACGAAGAGTTGAACACACAACCATTAGAGGATGATGATGATGAGGCATCAGATGGTGCGGGTGTGGAGCAAGATAGTGAGACTTTCCCTCAGGAGACTATCACCACATTGTCTAGTACCCCGAGGTACAAGGCATTCAGAGTTAGGGGAGTTTTGTAGGGACAACGAGTGGTGGTACTCATTGATAGTGGGGCAACCCAAAACTTTATTGATGCCTCATTGGTTGAGAGGTGGGGGTTACAGACAGAGGAATTTGAGGGCTTCAACGTGGTTGTAGCCAATGGAGAGTCTATGAGATGCACACGACGGGTTCCCCAATTGAGCATTGCGATGGGTAACTATACAGTTACCAATGATTTCTATATTGTTGGAATTGGAGAGACCAACATAGTGCTTGGGGTACAGTGGCTCCATTCCCTTGGTGAATTTTGAACTAACTTCCAGATGATGGAGCTGAAGTTTAAGTCTGAAGGGAGGAATGTGATCTTGAGGGGTTTATCCTTGGGGGCACCTTGAGTTGTTACGGCCAAGAGGATCGAGAGGATCTATAGGCATGACGAGGTGGATTGGGTAGTACACTACTTGGTTTCGACCAAGAAATCAGAGGAGGGACAACAACAGTACCATGTGGATATACAGGGCCTATTGGACAAACACAGTGCCGTGTTTGGTGACATACCTCCAAGCATACCTCCAGATAGGGGATTTGAGCATGTGATTGAGCTCGAGGATGCTAGACCGGTGGTCATTTCTCCTTACCACCACCCAAGCGGTTTAAGGATGAGATCGAGAAGACTATACAGGAGCTCATGGATATGGGACATATTAGACCGAGTTCCAGCCCTTTTGCTTCTTCGGTGGTTTTGGTGAAGAAGAAGGATGGGACCCTGCGGATGTGTATGGACTACTGGGCCTTAAATAAGAAGACAATAAAGAACAAGTATCCCGTACCACTGCATTGACGAGTTGCTAGATGAGCTACATGGTGCAATCTATTTTTTGAAAAATAGATTTGCACTCTGGATATCATCAGATCAAAGTCAGGGAGCAGGATGTGCATAAGACAACGTTCAGATGCCATTATGGTCACTTTGAATTCTTGGTGATGCCTTTCGGATTGTCTAATGCTCCAGCTACATTCCAGTCTTGCATGAATCATGTGTTCAACCGCCACTTGTGGAAGTTTGTGTTGGTTTTCTTTGATGATATTTTAGTCTACAACAGGACTTGGGAGGACCATATCAGGCACCTGGGTGAGATATTGGGGATATTAGAAGCTAATTCGTTATATGCGAAAGCTTCTAAGTGTGAGTTTGGCATGACAGAAATTTTGTACTTGGGATATGTAATTGGTGGGGGTACAGTGAAGGTGGACAGAGAGAAGATACGGGCAATCCTGGATTGGCCCCCACCTAGAACATTGACACAATTGAGAGGATTTGTGGGGTTGTGCACATACTACCAGAGGTTCGTGAAGAATTTCTCTCGGTTGACTACTCCATTGACCGATTTGACCAAGAAGGGGGCTTTTGCTTGGTCAGACGCTACTCAACAGGTTTTTGACCACCTCAAGGAGGTAATGAGTTTGTGTCCCATCCTCACATTACCAAACTTCTCCCGCCCATTCATCCTAGAGTGTGATGCTTCAGGAGAGGGTGTTGGGGCAGTTCTCATGTAGGATCAGCATCCCATCGCCTATGAGAGTTAGAAACTGAAACCCGTGGAGAGAGGGTATTCAATCTATGACAAGGAGATGTTGGCCATTATGCATGCCTTGGCCAAATTTAGATAGTACCTTGTGGGCAGCAAATTCGTGGTTCGTACGGATCACAACAGTTTGAGATTCTTCTTGGGACAAAAAGAGCTCAACGATCACCAGCAGAGATGGGTGAACAAGGTGCAAACATATGACTTTGACATTGAGTACACTCGAGGTAAGAATAATATTGTTGCTGACGCTTTATCTAGGAGGCCTTACCTCACTATGCTATGCTTAGTTTTATGTCTGAGATTTCAGCGGATTGGAAGGCTCATATACTTGTTGAGTATTCCAAAAATTAGTTTGCATGTGGGATCATGGATGGTATGATACAGGATGACCGATACAAAGTAGTGGATGATCTCATTTTCTACAAGGATAGGATCTTCCTTGTACCAGGATCCAAAATGAAGGGGAAGATCCTTTGAGCAGTACATGATACACCCCTAGCTGGACATCCTAGGTATTTCAAAACATACAGGTTCATCAGGGAGAGATTTGCATGGAAGGGGATGAAGGACGATGTCCTAAATCATGTCAGAGAATGTATGGTTTGCCTAGCAAACCAAATCCGAGTGCTCTTTCCCAACAAGATTACTTTAGCCTCTCCCCATTCCCAAACAAAAATGGGAAAGTCATATCTATGGACTTTATCACAGGGCTTCCCTTGGTGCATGGGCATAGCTGCATTTATGTTGTAGTTGATCGGTTAACTAAGTATGCTCATTTATTTTCCCTACCCAAAGGGTACGAGGCAGTGGATGTGGCCCAGATCTTCTATACCGGTATTTTTCAGCTACATGGGTTGCCTAAAAATATCATCAGTGACAGGGACAAGATCTTCATGAGCACCTTTTGGTAGGAGATCTTCAGACTAGTAGGTACGAAGTTAACTCCTAGCACTAGCTACCACCCACAGACAGATGGGAAGACAAAGATAGTCAATAAGTGGATAGAAGGCTACTTGCAGAGTTACGTGACAGGACACCAGTGGGCATGGATCAAATGGTTACACATGGGTGAGTATTGCTACAATACCACCTACCAGATGAGCATAGGTATGACCCCTTTCTGAGCCTTGTATGGGTACGATGCAAGGACATTCGTAGATTTGGTATTACCATATAGCCGAGCTCCCAAAGCTCGAGATTGGTTGTAGGAGAACCAGGATATTCTGAAGGCTCTCAGAAGAGAATCTTCAGAAGGCACAAAATCAGCAGAAGGTATACGCAGATCGGCACAGAACAGAGAGGTCTTTTGAGGCTGGGGATCTAGTGTTCCTACGTTTACAGCCATATAGGCAGTCCTCACTGAAGCAGAAGGGTGCAGAGAAATTGAAACCATGATTTTATGGTCCGTACCGAATAGTTCGTTGAGTAGGGGCAGTGGCATATGAGCTAGAGCTACCAGAGCACAGTAAGATACATAATGTCTTCCATGTTTCATGCCTTAAGAAGGCACTTAGACCGCATATTGCACCATCTACAGAGCTACCGCCACTAAATGAGGAAGGGAAGTTGGTGCTAGAACCAAAAGCCATTATTGAAACAAGACGGAGGGGGCTCAGGAGTAGAGCAATCACTGAGTATTTGGTGCGATGGAAGGGACTGCCACTTAAGGATGCTACTTGGGAGGGGGAGCAGATTTTGCAGCATCCTAATTTGTGTTTGCTTGAGGACAAGCAAATTTTGGGAAGGGAGGACTGTAATGTCCCCTTTCTGTAATGCCCCCTTCTTCCTACGCCAAATGGCCCAAGGGCCAAGTCGGGCCCAAAACGTGGTCAGACCCAAGGGGGCTGTGGACACTGGAAGCTTGTGGGAAGGGGCCTCGTGGTTTTAATGTCCTAGTTTGGCATTTGGGGGTTACTTTTGGACACAATGACTCAAAAAGGGAGAAAGTAATTATAGATACTTTTATGTTAGTGGCCCCTCCATGGAATGAAATGCACTAGGGTTGTGGGGGCTCGTTTGCCAAGGAAAGGTATATATGGAGATGGGGAAGGAAGAAAAGGGACTTTTTCATATACATACTTTAAGCCTCATTCTTGTGTAGTTGCTACTGTTGCATTTCTACAGCTTGTGGAGTCAAATCCCACAGGGACCCTAGCTTTGGTGGTGAGAGACCATCCCTAGCTAGTAGGGCATTCTTTGGTAGTGAAAGATCTACCCTAGTATGTCATCTTGGAGCTCGTTTTCTGGGCCGTACTACAGAGATATTTCCAGAGGGTCAGAGGAAGGGTTTCGAGGATTTTTGGGGCTTTCGGGGAAGAAAATCATAGGGGCTCTAGATCCATGACTCATGGCAACCATCTAGGCTAGGCATGGCAGCACGTGGAAGGCACCTCCCTCATTTCCCGACTCCATTCCTAGCATGGCGACTCACAGCCTCTATTTGGGGGCTTTCCAGTCGGTCGGGTCAGATCTGCAGGTGGTAGTGCTATTCCCTACACCTACCATTGTTGTTTTCAAAGACCCTTATTTTGCTCTTGTATTTAGAGGGTCACGGACCTCTAAAGTTGACTAGCTACCTAGGGCTTTCTATACCTTATCAAGTAGCAATATATTATTCCATAAAATGTCTGCATAGTGTTTATTATTATTATTGTAAGCTTCCCTTGTAATTTCATGCACTGTGGGCAAATAATTTTGTGTGATATCAATTCAATACCATTTGTTGTCCCAGCTGGACATTTTCATTAAAAATCAGTATTTTACTTTGCTGCAAATTTTCTATATTTTGTGCATTTTTAAAGAAATATCCCACAAGGGATATTTCAGTAAATAACACATTTACTTTTTAAACAACGCATTTGACCTAATAATAATTTTTGCATTAATACTAACTAATTAATCACACTTTTTTGGTTTGTAGTGGTATTTTGTAGCTTCTTACATTCTGTTTTTACAGGAATATCATAGGAACAAAGGGAAACTCTGTCGGTTTTAATATTTGATTAATATTTGGCTAACATTTGTGATTGTAGGATATTGATTAAATCAAGACTACTAACCTTTGTCTTGCAGCTCGAATGGTCCAAGAACATTGGGGTATAAAAGCAAACTACTAATCCTTTTTTTTTACAGGTCCCCTTGTCGAAGGCCCCATCATAAAAACTTTATCATTAATTTTTATTGCTTTGTGTGTATTTATTATCCTTTTGTAATTTGTGTTGTTGCTTGTTTTAAACCCAAAGACGACACCATGTATGCTCTCCTCTCACGTCCTAGGATGATCTTGAGGATCAAAAGTGGTTAGTCTTCCCTCCCTTTTTTATTTTTAGGGGGTAACGTGATGTGGAAGTGACATCCACACACTTACCGTAGTCCTAGGAGTCTCATGACCGTGGGCTTCACCTCCATGCATGTAGACACACCCTGTGTTCTGACGGGGTATATAAATTCAAGGACAACTGTCATTATTGGCTAAGCACTTTCTTGTTTTAAGAGTGGCGTGAAGTGAGGGGCTTCCACGTCCCAAAACCCAGGCCTCAGAAAACATCCTTGCAACATGGACTTGGGCCCCACGTACCGCAAGGTATATCAGGGACTCCCCTAGAGAGCTTGTTATCCTAGACTAGGTAGCCCTTTTGGCCGCATATCAAACTATAGTGCAAGGAGGCCACACTTCCCAAGATCACTCGCTAGCTGATCACACATTGGCACATAGGTGGAGATCCAATTGTGGCACCACCATCAGTGTGTGGTATTGAAAGTGAGCTATAGTTTGGTTGCAATCCCACTTGACTAGCTAGGATTGTGCTTGCATGATTGTACTTGTTTGAGTGTTTTGTCAAAACCAGTAAAATACCCTCACACTAATCCTTAAATACAAACACTTACAAACCTTCCATCTTAAACACAACATTCTTGACCTCATTTTTTGACTATACATCATCAACCTTTGACCACAACATTCCCATCACATTACACCTTCATAATCATCACATAAGTAAAATCCTGAATAAACATCTTTTTCCACCCAATATATAAAATTTTAACCACATGTCATCCCCTTACCATTATATCCACCTTTCACAAATAATAAACAACAAATTTTACCATAACAAAAACCTTGACCACATATCACCCATCCTACACTTAATATTTCACCCTAGTCCAAAATTCAAATAAAATAACCCATCCTTCCACATAACTAATAAACTTCACCCCATCTCCTTTATTCATTTGTTATTAACCATCCTCTTCTTCATCACCTTTATTAATAAAAATCCAAATAAATAGAAAACCCTCTCACCTAATCAAATAAACATCAACCAAACCATACATTAATAAAAATCAAACAAATAATACATCGTTTCATTCCAATACACATTCCATCCTAATTCACATAAGCCAAACAATCACTCCTCCATCATCATCACACAATTTTTGCCCTAATCATTTATCCCATTAATACCTCAATACTGACTTAGGCCCATAAGACTCTAAAATTTAACATACCACATAATTTTCTTGATCACAACAATCATCATAACCTTACACCTTTCGTCCACATCTATACACAAATCCATTCACTCTCTACCTACAATTTCTTATAGGAAAGACCATCTAATCTTGATAATCGACATCTTGCAAATAGAAAAAACATACTTATCACCTATCCTATTCTTCTAAGCCCTTACAATAAGGCACACCCTAAGCCCTCTACTACTGAGGAAAATCCTTCTTCTATCTCCTTCCAAATTTCTTTCATCCTATTAGCAAGGTATCTGATTACTAAGATTAATATGTTAAGTCAACTAAGAAATCAAAACCTCTTTCATCCACACATCCTTTATCAATTCACCACACCCTTATTTTAATCAGTACATCTTAAAATCATCAGAGTCAAATGGTACCTAGGAGAATGAATACTCGATCCCACTCAGGAAACAAAGATGAAAATGATCACCAAAACATAGGACATGATATATTTAACCACAACTATTATGATGCCAATGCCGAAGAAAACTGTACTCATGGAGAAGACGAGGAGACCATGGTCAATACTAGTAGTGATGATGACTCAAGCACATACTTTATAGGAGGAAGAAGATAAGAAATGCTTAACCACTTTGTCAAAAAAAATAAAGACACACTACTCCAACTATATCACATGGGAGCAAATCTTCCTCCTGATTACACCCATGACCAACTCCAAAGTCTCCTCCAAGATGAAAGTGATAACTTTTCCAACGACCACCATCCACACACCACCATAATCCAAACAACCATCTCATCATATACGGATGGGGGATAACAGAGAGAACAACCCAAACATATCCAAAGAAGTCGTGTTATCCCAACTACAACAAATGAGTAACCAAATTGCTCAGTTAGCCTCTCAACTCGTCCACAACCATCTAATGATCATGGATCCCAACATTCTCAACCAAACTTCAATCCACCACCCGTTGGTCCCCAAGAACCCACATTGGAGCAATAAGTGAAATCTATGAAGGAAACGCTTCAAGGGTTGTAACTCGGCACACAGGGACGACAATATAAATTTGAGGAAATTTGTCCCTACCCTTTTGATCATGACATTCTGTGAGTCCCTTTCCCACCATATTTTGAACCACCCAAATTTGAAAAATATAAGGGAAAAGGTGACCCCCACGAGCATGTTAAGGAATTCTATATGCTTTTCTAAGAAGTTACTTATGATGACTCCTACTTGCTAAGACTATTTTCACGAAGCCTAGGTGGTCCAGCCCTAGAATGGTTCCTTCGTCTACCCAAAGGTTTTGTTACTACCTTCATCGACCTATCTGAAAAATTTGTAAAGCACTTCTCATATAACATGGAACATGACGTAACAATGATTGACTTGTGTAATACTAAACAACGCAATGGAGAAATATTTTCATCCTTCTTACAACATTGGCAAGATCTTTATAGTCGAATTCCATGGCCCATCCCAAAAAACAGACTAGTCACCATTTTTGTCTTTAATCTCCACCAAGAACTAGCCTTCCACTTACAAGTCCATTGTGCCAATACATTTGATGACATCATTGAAAAAGGAATGCAAATTGAGAAATCCCTTGTCATGCAAAGGCCTTATTAAGTTATATTCCTGAGAAAATTACAATCAATCTAGTCAACCCTCCACGTCTGAGAAGCCTAAGTACTTTAATAAAATAAAAAATGTTGTCGGCAATGGAGTAACAAAAACCAAGCATATCCATCATGTCCACAGAACAACTACCATCTCTATCCCTAAAGGCCAAACTCGATCCACTCCAAGACTCAAAACATAGAACATACACCCCTCTTGGTGAGTCTATGGAAGTGATCCTTGATAAACTAATTGTAGCCAATATGGTCATTTTCCCTCAAACTCAACCAATTGATGAGTCATCGACCTAAACCCTCATGGTTTAAAGAGAATGAGTATTGACAAATTCCATAAAATCAAGGGTCATACCACCAATAGTGTATGAAATTAAATAATTATATTCAAGATCTCATTGATCGAGGTGAAATTGAAATTGAGGACAATGCATCCACTTCTTCTCAAAATCAAAAACTTGGGATCTATCAAAATCCCCTTCCTAATCATGGTCAGACCAATGCTTCTACCAAAGGACAACAGAAGTCTGGAAACAAACCTAAATCATCCACTCATCATTCTAACCACATTAATTATCATTGTGTACCATTCCAATACGAGTCACTTGTTGGCCACATTCGTCATTATCCACACCAAGTAGCTACCATTAAATTCAAATCTCCCTCACAAAAACCCTTAGTGTGTTGTAACCACTCGAAGGAGTCCGTGTGGTGGTCCAAGGAGCCACTCCATCCTCCTCTAATCCCACACCACAACCCCAATATAACATCATTGAACAACTCGAGAAAGACCCCCGCACAAATATCTATTATGGATCTTCTCAAAACATCCTCTGTCCACAAAGATATCCTTTACCACGCCCTTCAAGAAACGCGTGTTCCAAATGACATTGACCCCACACAATTTCAAGCCCTCGTCGCCCATCTTTATCCCTATCCAACACTTCCACTCATATTCACTCAACAGGACCTGTCACCACATGGTCCCACACATAATCTCCCTCTCTATATTGAAGTACATATCAACATACTCGTGTTAAATGTGTGCTAGTAGACAACGGGTCTGCTCTTAAATATTTGTACCTTATCTCTTATCCAATGGTTAGGGTACAATGAATTATATCTAAAAATGCTAGATATCATTACCATCAAATCTTATGATAATACTGAGCATAAATCAGTTGGCACTATATATTTACCTATCAATGTCAGGCATGTTCATGCTCCCCACCTTGGTGCACATTGTGGACATACAATTCCCATATAATTTATTGTTTTGGCCTGACCATGGATTCATGAAATGCATGCCATACCATCTACACTACATCAATGTCTCAAATTCGAAGCATGCTGGTACATAAATCACCATCCATGGACAATCCTCAGCCTTTCCAATATTGCCAAGCACTTGAAGCAAAAAGTTATCAGGAACCATATTGTCCCATTACCAAACCTGTACAATCATTCATTTCCACCATCATCATCCACCACTTCATATGTCTCACTGGAAAGTCTTCCATCCACATCACATGCCTCATCATCGTCACTCCTCTCTTACCCACTCCATCCATATCCACCCCCCTTTTACCCACTCCACCACTTAAGTTGAAAATCAACAGGGTGCAGAGAATACCAAACTTTCAGCATTAATCAATTGTCTACCATCACCCAAACAGCAAGGCAGGCCTGATGTATGTATCAAAACAAATGGAAAAAATATTTATTAGGCTCATCCACTTTTATCTGTTTCAGGTACCTTGTTGATGAGTACCTTGAACCATCTAATGACTACATGGCTCATTGATGATTCTATACCATCCTGCTGTTCTAACAACAAATATCTGAAAACCTAAAAGGATAATGACCCATATGGGCTATTCTAGACAAGGACTAGGTCGCCATATGAACAAGGCATCCCAAACCTCCAGCTGTCATCCCCAATTTTGATGGTCATGGCCTTGGGTACCAACCACCTAGTGAAAGTATTCACGATGACCTTAGTGATACTTCCAACATAGCTGAGGAGGCCATCGATAATATTGACACAAGTTCTGTCTGTAGCCGATATGAAGACCTCACCACCACTAACCTTTTCCATGACACCATTATTTCTTGCCATCAATATCACTCTCACCTATCCACAAACTCATTCAATGGGACCAAAAATCAAAGCATGCCCCTCTTGACTCATTTCAGAATGATGAAGTAATTCTATATTTCATGGGAACTCATGACAATATACCTGCTAGAGATCATAAAAAGGGTTTCCAAATATGTTTAAACATTGATGCCTACTTTGGAAATAGGATCCTCCCCTTTCTCTTCAATCCCAATCTAATATCCCTCATCCCCACTTCTCTTGTCACCTTGACGAGGAAGATCCCCTCATTGAATTCTTCCAAGAATCCCCAAATCCTGAACATGATCCAGTTATGGATCAACTTCTTCTAGCTCCTGAAATGTTGCAAGATGGCTCAACGTCATTAATTGAGGAAACCATTGACATCAACATTGCACGAAGAAAAGAACCCAAGATCCTTCAAACTAGGGGCATCTTTGTCTATAAATGAACATAGGCCACCTTTACTACACTTCTAAAATAATTTTCAGATGTATTCACATGGTCCTATGTGGATATGCCTTGGTCTGGATCCTTCCCTAGTGGTCCACAATCTTGTAGTGCATAAAGATGCCAAGCTGGTCAAACAAAACTCTGAAATATGCATCCAAAAGTCACGTTTCTTGTCAAAGAAGAATTACAGAAACTACTTGACGTCAGCTTTATCCAACTCATTGACTATTCTGACTGGATTTCCAATATTGTCTAGTAGGCAAGAAAATTGGGGGCATTCACATTTGTACTGACTTCCATGACATCAATAAAGCTTTCCCTAAGGATGATTTCCCATTACCAAACATTGATATGATCTTCGACTCTACAACATAGGCACGAGATGTTGTCTCTCATGGATGGTTTCTCTAGCTATAATCAGATTAAAATTGTACCGAAGAAGATCAACATAAAACAACTTTTACTACACCTGGGGCACGTTTTGTTATCAAGTCATGCCCTTTGGCCTCAAAAACACTAGAGCCACCTACCAACGTGCCATGACTGTCATTTTCCATGATATGATGCATGACATAGTTGAAGACTACGTTGATGACAATTATGGAAAATCTAAAACTCACGAAGAACATCCCATGGTCCTTCGTCAAATCTTTGAACGACTCTGGGAATACAAGGTTCACCTCAATCCCAAGAAATGTGTTTTTGGTGTCACATCTGGAAAGCTCCTTGATTTATTGTCTCCAGGTGTGGAATCAAAATTGATCCAGATAAAGTCAAAGTTGTGGTGAAATGCCTCCACCTAAAAATATCAAATAACTACAAAGTCCTACAGGGAAAAATATTCAAGCCATCAGAAGATTTATATCACAGCTAGCAGAAAAATGCCATCCATTCCATCACCTACTCAAGAAAGGGACACAAAATTTCATTGGAACGAGGAATGTTAGGCTTCTTTTGATAAGCTCAAGGAATATCTGATGCATCCTCCTGTCCTGGTACCTCCTACTCTGGGAATGCCTCTTCTTCTCTACATATCAGCTACACAACACGCCTTGGGAGCTCTCCTAGCACAACATGATATCCATGGAAAGGAACAAGACATCTATTATTTAAGCTGAACATTAATTGCTTATGAGCTCAACTACACTCCTATGGAAAAATCATGTCTTTCGTAGTCTTTGCCTCTCAAAATCTATGACATTACATGCTCAACAATACCATCAAGCTCATCGCCAAAGTAGATCCACTCAAATATCTACTCTCTAAATCAGCTTTAACAGGACGAATGGCTAAATGGATTATGCTCTTGAGTGAATTTGACATCGAATATGTTAATCAGAAAGCTATCAAAGGACAAGTTCTAGCTAACCAGTTGGCAGAAAGCTCCAGTCCCTGATTCTACACCACTCACCACTTGGTTTCCAGATGAATCCATATGTATTGTTGCAGAGTCAGATACATGGACATTATACTTTGATGGCTCTTTCACACATCATGGCTCGGGAGCAGGCATTTTATTTATCACTCCTCAAGGTGACCTAATTCCTAAAGCTTTCCATGGCTTGCTTTCCCTTGTACCAACAACATAGCTGAATATGAAGCACTCATTTTTGGTTTAAATATGGCCATTCAATGGAATATCAAAGCATATCAATGTCTTTGGTGATTCATAGTTAATCATTAAACAGGTTAATGATGAATATGCCACCAAGGATGATAAATTAATTCCTTACAAAAGAATGGTCAAATAGTTTCAAGGCTTATTTCCAACATATTCAGTTTGAACAGGTCCCTCGTACAAGAAACAAATCAGTGGATGTTATGGCTACCATCACTCCCTCCTGGATATGCCCTCTAATGCATCTAATTCATAGTTTTTGGTTGAACAACTAATGGTCCCAGCCTATGAAGTTCCTGAGTTCTGAGATGGTATGTGAGATTATTGGTCCCAACTCTCCCTGGTACCATGATATCTATACCTACCTCCATGACCACACTCTTCCACCTAACCTCCCTCGTAGCCATCACAAATCCTTCATCCAACATGCCTCTCATTTCACTATCCTTGGTGACACCCTATATCATAGAAGCTTTGACAGAACTCTATTACGATGTCTAAATTCCCAAGAGGCTGAATCAACACTTCAAGAAGTTCACGCGGGAATTTGGTGCTCACACTAGTGGTATGGCCCTAGCCAAAAATCTTCTATGAACCAGTTATTATTGGCCCAACATGGAAAAAGATGCATGTTCATATGTCTGCAAATGTGTCCCATGTCAAAAGCATGTCGACCTTATCCATGCACCATCCCAAGCCTTGCAACCCATCACTACCCCTTGGCCCTTTTCTACCTGGGGTCTCGATCTCATGGGAAAATTAAATCCCACTTCCTCTGATGGTCACAAGTTCATTATTACTGCAATAGAATACTTCACTAAATGGGTTGAAGCCATGTCACTCACCTATGTCACCGGAAAACAAATATCCAAATTTATCCTTAACCACATCATTTTCCACTACGGTATTCCATCTGCTCTCATCACGGACAATGGAAAATCCTTCAAAAATCAAGAAGTTTGTGAACTTTGTGACCAATTCCACATTAAACTCAAATTTTCCACCCCCTATTATCCACAAGGCAAATGGCCAATCAAAAGCATCTAATAAGAATGCTAAAGTGCATTCTTGGAAAAATTGAATCAAGCAGGATGAGATTGGCACATGCAAATATATCCCACCTTGTGGGCCTATCGCACCTCCATCCACACTCCCACCGGTGCCACTCCATACTCCCTTGTTTTTGGTACTGAAGTAAATTTTTCCCATTGAGATCAAACTCCCATCCTTACACATTTCCCTCCAACACCTCATTGATGATGAAGACTATCGTGTCCATCACCTTCAAGAACTTGAACTTCTTGATGAGAAATGCCTTCAAGCCTTGGACCATCTAAAATCCTACCAAAACCGCCTCTGCAGACATTATAACAAGTGCATAAAAGATCGTGAGTTTAAATTTGGTGACCTAGTCCTTAAGGAAAACCAACGCAATACTAATGTAGATCACGAAAAGAAGGGAAAATTTGAACCTAACTAGCTCAGGACCATATGTCGTCATAGCCAAATTTGGCTCAGGTGCTTATAAGCTTGCTACTCTAAATGGGTATGAACTGGATGAGCCCATGAATATCATGCATCTCTGTTGCTTCTATACCTAAATATCTATTACTAAAAAATAAAATAAAAATAAAAAATTAGATAAAAATAATAATAAAAATAATCCATCCAATGGTGAAAACCACTTTGTGGCACCTTGGGCAAGTACCATGGTGAAAACCAGTTTCCGGCGCTATGGTAAATTAGATCCTATGTCTACTAGCACTCTACAACACACAGTCAAGCACACTGGGGGAAAGCATACCCTTCATCACTACATCCCTTTTATCCCTATTCACATTTTCATCCATTCTCTACATCCATACTTCTTCTGATCTTTCCTATAAAGCAAAGGATCTATGTCATGATTAGGAATATATCCCTTGATCCCATAACTAAAGTTGCATTGCCCACAATTATATCCTGGACATAAATTTTCAAGGAATCTAAGTCAAATGCCAAGAAATGCAACCCTTGTAAGATCATGAGGCCTTCATTTCTCTCCATCCCCCATTTACATCCTACTACTACTTATCCCCTTCACAAACCACTTCCTTTTTTTCTCTGTTATCCTACCTCATTTAACACAATGGTTTATATAAATATTTGTACAAATTTGAAAACACTTAGCATCCATCTCATATGTAAATACCAGTATTACATCAATAACATAGAATAAATACACTACCATCCACCTATCATCATACATCCATTTATTCACACATCACCATCCATGACCTAAAACATAACCTACATCTAGAAAAATCATCATCTCATCCATAATCCATAATCAATACTAAAACCATCTAACAATATCAACTCATCAATAATAAGTACTACCCATCACAACCATACTTCACTAACTACATCATCATATCCATCACTAACATGAGCTAACATCCAACACATCACATCATAAATAAACCATCATGATAAATCACGTCCTACACATCATATGTCCATCCTAATCACACAACAATACACAATAATCATGATCCCATCCACATTTCATCATCATCAAGACAATCATCTAATAATATTAATTCATTACAAATAAATACCACCCATCATCAAACTACATCACCATCACTATAATTAACCATAATAAAATAAGCTAGAATCCCAAATCTCATCACATCATCCATACACAAATACATATCCAAGTCATCATCATATCATATAAGCAACATCAATAAACATCATCGCATCCATACACCATTCACGATAACATAACATTATCATCAATCAAATCATCTAAACACTATCATCACATCACATTTTCCAAGACCATCATGATAATTATTAAATCATTACGCATCATCAACAACACCACAAAATAAAATACTAAATCATCATCACATCCATCCCATCATGTCAACAACATAAATTCACATCACATCACCTAATCAATAAATAACATCATCTAAATCAAACAAACATCAACAACAATATCAAATGCATCCTCATAAAATACATCCTACATCATCAATATAAATCAAACATATAACCATCCTAGTCAGTACATAATGTCCCATGATATGCACCTCATACAAAAAGGATAATCAACCATATACATATCTATGAAAAATATAATCATATTGGTCATCGTAAAATATCCCATCACATATACATGAAATAATGCATCGTCATCATGTGCCACATCCAAAAAGTGATAATAATACATCTCAAATCATCTATATATATATATATATATATATATATATATATATATATATATATCCAAAATGTGACCATGATGGTCATCAAATATTTGACAAAATACATAAAATATAACACAATGGTGCTCATCACTGAGCTGAGCTACTAGTGTCCTCTCCTAATCCACCTGGTGGAGGTTGTGCAACACTCGTTGTACTCCCAGAGGTTGTGGCCTGTTCTGATCTCTATCCCAATATTTGTCTTGATCCCTCTCCTTCTCTTTGCCGAGCTACATGATATGTGTAATCTACAACATATGGCCACTCATGTATCATAATATCCTCATAATAACACATCTCCACCATCAAGGCCTGGTATTTCTACAATGATATTGTAGTCGGGGACCCATCTATCATGATCTTTGTGAGGTACTAGGGGTTGTTACTGCTCCTACTGCCTGTGAACCACCATGTGTCTCACTACCCTTTGTCACTGTATCTAATGGGTCATATCTCACCCAGTAAGCATCCCTCTGCACATGATATCTATCCCAATGGCATGTAGCATGATCCCACTCCTGCTCTATCTGAGACAACTGCCCCTCCAATCTAGTAATCTATACCTCCTTATGTCTCATCCCACTATCAACACACTCGATACCTGTCTCAAATCATGTACATCTCTCAGATGATCTACACCTCCAGCTCACAATCCTGTTATCTCTACATCTTGCACACGATCCTCCCTCTCTAACATGTCTATATGTGCCTATAGATCGACATCCCTAACCCTGATCCACTTGCCCCTAATCCACCAGCCCCCATCCCCTACTCCATCAACTCCTCTTGCTCTTGATCCCTTGTCCTAGATGGCCCTGTTATATTTGTCTATGATGGCAAACCACCTAAAATTGTCTTGTCACATCGTCCACCTCCTTCCTCTTTGAGCTATGTCCTAGTGAATGCGTTATTGGATGCTGACTTGTAACTCACCCTAATACAATCACAGCTAGAGCCCTTTGTACCTCCTCCTACACCTGTACCTATGGTCTATTTACAACCACTGCCCACTCCTGTGGCATCCCTCTAGGTGCATGTCATTGACCGTGCACAAACCTCATCCCACCAAGTGGTCATGTCAATCTCTCTAGCCTAATACCAAGTGGTCAGTACGGTGCCGCCAATAATGTGGAGTACGGTAACAGTCAAAATACAATAGGAATGTTGTAAAAAGTAAATATTTGTCGTAAGTGGTCCGGTAATGTTAAAATGTCAAAGTTTGGGTAATTACAGAAGTAGGGTCTACATGATTAGGAATTAGAAATATTATATTGGTAATAAAGACAAGGAGTGAGGTCATAAATATTTTGTGTATTTTATTTGTAAAAAGTCTAAAAATGTGGAACCCATGTAAAATGATAAGGTTTATCTTATCTTAGAAGATAAGCTTACATGTACAGATAAGAGTTAAGGTATGGAATATGATTCGTCAGAGTGGATTTCTTATCCTATCTTAGAGATAAGATGGATAAGCCTGGAAGTTCTATAAATAGAGAGGCTACCCCCCTCATTTAGCATAGAAGGAAGTAGTGAGAAATATTGTAGGAAGTGTGCGAAGGAAGCCATCAGTTTAAAGGTGTGTTGAAGAAGCCATTAAGAGGTGTAATTGTAAAGTTTCTCCCATAGTCTTGGTGAAAGGCAAGTGAAGTCAATAACACTTGAAGTACCTCATGGGTGAGATTGTAACAGTTTCATGTTAATATTATAATTTATTTTGATATTTCAGATTTGTCATCATTCTGTCTTATCATAGTCGATGGTATTCTTGTGTTATGTTGTTGTTTTGTTTCCAGATTACATCCACCAAACTAAAGGTTGTGCATTAGTAAATAATCATAGCACAAGGAGTTCCCGGTGAAGAATTATCATAGTGCCAGATTGGTGATGACATTTTGGTTCCGTTGCCGGGACCATTCCTCGTTGGTGGATTTTCTGGAGAGATATTCCCACTTAGTCAAAAATCAATTAGAGGGTAACCTTGTTTTTACTGTGCATAGTAGTTACCATGGTAAAGTCATTTTTGCCATGAATAGTAGTTTCCATGGTAAAGTCATTTTTGCTGGAATAGTATTTACCGCAGTAAAGTCACTTTTTACCGTGATAGTATTTACCGCAGTAACTTCACTTTTTACCGTGAATAGTGTTTACCACAGTAAAGTCAGTTTTTACCGCATTAAGTCAAGTTTTACCATAGTATACCATGGTCATTTCTATTTTACTGTAGAAAGGTGTAAAGTCACTTTCTAGTATAGTGATTCCAATTATTTGTACACATAAGTCTTGTCGATTGTACTTGTGAGTTGGTATTTCACGGTGGTTACTTTTGAAAATGGGAAAGATTCCTATTTTTTCAGCTCAATCTAATGAAGATGCTTCTTCTTTCATTCAAGAGTTTAAGCGATCTTGTATTTGTAATGGCCTTATAAGAAGGGAACAATGGACTGAATTTTTTCCTACCTTTTTGGATGGTTCAGCACTTAGGTGGTTTGAAACACTAGGTGATAATGTGAAAAATTCATGGGATTTATTAACTGAAAGTTTTCTTGAAGAATTTGGTGAACAACAGAAATATGCAGATCTCATGATCGAGATCACAAAGCTATCCCAAGGAGAGAAGGAGAAGATAAGGGATTATCATGCTCGTGTTATAGAGCTAAGGAGGAAGCTCGATGCCCAGATCCGGAAGGAAGGACTAGCGGATGGGTTGATGAATGGCGTGGATAATCTCCTCTGTAAGCACTTCATTCTTGGGCTGAAGCCAGAGATCAGACAACGAGTGAAGTATGACCGCCCAGCTACCATTGAACAAGCAAAGGAGATTGCAAGAAGGCAAGAAGAAAGCATGGAAGAGGAGCCCAAAGAAATTGTTGCTAAAGTAGAGCCTACACCAGCACCTTTGGTCCAGAATCCACAACCACTCCCGGTGAGCACAAATATTTCTCCTAGTACATCTACTGAGTATGAAGATTTGCTCAAAAAGATGGGTCAGTTAACTATTAATCTTCTTCGAGGAAAGGAATTTAGTTCTCAGGGAGGAGATAGAGGTCCAAAAAGAAATATTTCTGAAGTTGTTTGTTATGGTTGTTATAAAAAGGGTCATTATAAGTATAATTGTCTAGATAGAGCTTCTACATCTGGTAAAGGAGATAATGATAAAGGAAAAGCACCTGTGAATTCTTTTGATGTAGTAGATAAGAGCATAAATAATGAAGTAGATGTGTTTGTAACAAAAAGAAAGAAAGAAAAAGATAATCAAGATGGAAATGATCCTAAGAAGATGAAAGAAGAAACTAGTAAGAAACATAGGAGAAGAAAGTTGGGTGTGCAGGATTTTCTGATTTCACAGGGGCAAGGACCATACTCCATCTTGGAAGATCTGTCCAAAAGGCCTGCAAATATTACATATGGTCAACTCTTGGCTATGTCTTCTGAGAAGAGGCGGGAGTTGCGAAGTGGACTCAATGCTCGCCGAAGAAAGGAGGTTGAGGTCCCTGTTTTGGAGGCAGAGGCGGATCCCTATGCTCCACAAGCTGAGGTATTATGTAATGGTATTTCAATTCATGATGTCTTAGTTGATGGAGGTGCTGCAGTTAATGTAATGACCGAGTCTGTAATGAATATGTTGGGTTTAAAAATTGATCGCCCTTCAACACTTATGTTAAGGTCATTAAATAAGGGAAAAACTAAACCAGAAGGTGTAGTTTCAAATGTGGCAATATCTGTTATGGGTGTTGTATGTAAGGTAGACTTTCAGGTGATGAAAAATGGTACTGTTGCGTACCCAATGCTGCTGGGAAGACCATGGCTAAGGAGAGTTCATGCAAGAAACTACTGGAATGAAGGTTTCATGACACTTGGACGTGGTAGAGAGAGGGTGAAGATAAACATGATCCCTCGACATCATAAAGTAGAACCTGTGGATTCAAGTGATGAAACTGATGATTGGACATCCTCTGATTACTCTAGTACCAGTGAAGTGGACACTGAAGATGAAGAAAGCGAGGTGGATGTTTCAGTCATGGATATCCTTCCAGTCACACCAACTCATGACCCCATAAAATTATCTGAAGAAGAATTTGATGATCGTCTCCAACAAATAAAGATTGGTGATGCTGTGATGGAGAGTGAGAAGGAATCCTACCTCCAGCTCTTTCGAAGGTACATACACATATTCACTTTTGATTACAAGGAACTCCGTCAAGTAAGTTGGGTAGAACATTGTATTGAGCTGGTAGATGGTGCTAAGCCCATAAAGTAAATGCCATATAGAATGAATCCTAATTTTTCCAAGACTGTAAAAGAAGAAATAGATAAGTTGATGCAGGATTCATATTTGCTGTGGAGAATTCAGAATGGGTTTCTCCCATTGTGATCTCAATAAAAAAGAATGGGAAGCTACGCATTTGTGTTGATTACATGAAGCTCAATAAGGCAACAAAGAAGGATCATTACCCTCTTCCATTTTCAGATCAGATCTTGGACGAAGTAGCTGGCCAGGAGTGCTATAGTTTTGCTGATGGATATAGTGGCTACAACCAAGTTCATATAGCAGAGAAAGATCAGTTGAAGACCACGTTCACCACTCCTTGGGGAACGTTTGCTTATAGAGTTATGCCTTTTGGGTTGTGTAATGCTCCAGCAACATTCCAACGTTTGATGAATAGGGTGTTCGAACCCTACATTGGGACCTTCATCAGAGTATTTTTGGATGATTTTTACATCTATGGGAGCAAGTTGGACCACCTGCACCAAATGGAGACAGCATTTCAAAGGTTAGATGAAGCACAAGCCTCACTAAACCCTACAAAGTGTGTCTTTGGATGTTCTAAAGGTGTTTTGTTAGGGCATGTTGTATCCAGAGATGGTATTGGTACTGATCCTGATAAAGTTTCAAAAATCAAAGATTTACCATTTCCTATGAATAGAAGTAAGTTGAGATCATTTTTAGGCCATGTGGGTTACTATAGAAGGTTCATCAAGAATTTCTCAAAGATTGCACAGCCACTAACCCAGTTCTTGAAGAAGGATGTTACTTATGAACCAGGAAATAAGGCGCATGAAGCTTTTGGACAATTGAAGGAAGCCCTGGTGTCTTCACCTGTTTTGAAGAATCCAGATTGGAGCAAGCCATTCATTGTGTACACTGATGCCTCAGATGCAGCACTAGGAAGTACTTTGAGCCAAAAGGATGAAAATGGGAATGAACATCCAATTTACTTTGGGAGTAGACAAATGAGCAGTGCTGAGGTAAATTATACTGTAACTGAAAAAGAGGCTCTAGCTATCATTTTTGCTGTAAAGAAGTTTAGAAATTACTTGCTAGGGAAAAAATTTCTAGTTGTAACAGATCATCAGGCTCTAAAATATATTGTAAATAAGCCTAACCATCAGGGAGGATAGCAAGATGGATAATTTTGCTACAAGAGTTTGAATTTGATATTATAGATAGGCCAGGAAAGAAGCATGTCAATGCAGATGCACTCTCTCGAGCCTATGATGGTTTAGGATCATCTTGTGATGATGATGATTTCCCAGATGCAGCATTGTTATCCCTTGACACAATCCCTAGTGAATACATAGATATTTGGAATTATCTAAATGAATTCAAGTTTCCTGATGGTGCCAATGCAAAGACTAAGAGAAAGATTACTCAAGCCAGTCGTCCATATTCTATTCTGCATGGAGTATTATTTCGAATAGGACCTGATGGACAGTACAAGAGGGCAGTTGGACGTGATCAAGGGAAGGAACTGCTAGAAGAATTCCACAATGGTACATGTGGAGGGCACTTCTCTAGACAACTTACAGCAAGAAGGATCTTGGATGCAGGTTATCACTGGCCCACTCTTTTAAAGATTGTTATAATTATTGTAAGACATGTGATATTTGTCAAACACATGGTAACCGTAAAACTTCATCAGCTCCATTATGTCCTATTCTTCCCCTTGGTCCCTTTGAAAAGTGGGGAATAGACATTGTAGGTCCACTTCCAACTACATCACGCCAAAATAAGTATATTGTAGTTGCCACAGATTATTTAACCAAGTGGGTTGAAGCTAGGCCATTGAAAACAACTTCCATGGATGAAGTGGTAAGGTTCATGTATGAACGTATTGTCACCAGATTTGGTTGCCCATTAGAAATTGTAACAGATCAAGGAAGCCACTTCATTAATGAGTTGGTAGAAGCCCTAGTCAATAAGTTTTCTATTAAGCACATGAAGGAAACAACATACAAGCCAAGCACAAATGGACAGGTGGAACAAATAAATTTTTGTGTTGTGTCAAATTCTAGCAAAAGATGCAGCCTTGCAGGTACATAAATGGGATAAAAGGATTCATGCAGCATTGTGGGCATATAGGGCAACATCAAAGTCAGCAACAAGATACTCCCCATTTCAGTTGGCCTATGGCATTGATCCAGTTCTTCCTATTGAGTTTGATATTCCCACTGTGAGAGTTATGAAAAATGAAAGGATGGATGAAAGTGATTCAGTAAAAGAAAGGTTGGTACATCTTCATTTGCTGGAGGAAATGAGAGAAATAGCAAAGGATACAAGCCATAAGAAGAAAATGAAGCAGAAGGAATACTTTGATCAAAAGATCCGGTGGTCTCCATTTCATGTGAATGACTTGGTTCTAGTATATGATTCCAGATACAAAAAAAGAAGACAGAAAAAATTTCTTCCAAAATGGATGGGGCCCTACAAAATAGCAGCTGTGCATGAAAATGGTATGTACCGACTGGAGGAATTGGATGGCACTCCCATTACGAAATGGGTCAACCACGACAAGTTGAAGATTTTCCAAGCACCAGAATAGTCTACTCCGAGGACGGAGTAGAAGCTAGGAAGGGGGAAGATGTCGACACTAAAATTTTCCTCCGTAATTTCTATTTCATTAATGTATGTATTAGGAATATGATGTTGTTAAGTATAATTAGTAGTAGCATCTGATAGAAGATAATGGCACCGTACCAGTATCGGTGCCGCCAATAATGTATAGTACGGTAATAGTCAAAAGTACAATAGGAATGTTGTGGTAAAAAGTAAATATTTGTCGTAAGTGGTCCGGTAATGTTTAAATGTCAAAGTTTGGGTAAGTAGAGAAGTAGGGTCTACATGATTAGGAATTAGAAATATTATATTGGTAATAAGGACAAGGAGTGAGGTCATAAATATTTTGTGTATTTTATTTGTAAAAAGTCTAAAAATGTGGAACCCATGTGAAATGATAAGGTTTATCTTATCTTAAAAGATAAGCTTACATGTACAGATAAGAGTTAAGGTATGGAATATGATTCGTCAGAGTAGATTTCTTATCCTATCTTAGAGATAAGATGGATAAGCCTGGAAGTTATATAAATAAAGAGGCTACCCCCCTTATTTAGCATAGAAGAAAGTAGTGAGAAATATTGTATGAGTAAGTGTGTAAAGGAAGCCATCAGTTTGGAAGGTGTGTTAAAGAAGCCATTAAGAGGTGTAATTGTGAAGTTTCTCCCATAGTTATTGTTGAAAGGCAAGTGAAGTCAGTAACACTTGAAGTACCTCATGAGTGAGATTGTAACAATTTCATGTTGATATTATAATTTACACTGATATTTTATATTTATCATCATTACTGTATTATCATAGTCTATAGTATTCTTGTGTTATGTTTGTTGTTATGTTTCCAGATTACATCCACCAAACTAAAGGCTGTGCATTAGTAAATAATCATAGTATGAGGAGTTCCCAGTGAAGAATTATCATAGTGTCGGATTGGTGATGACAGGTGCATCCTCCACTTCTATTTTGGCAACCAAAATATCTGTCCAGGACTTGAGGTGTGCCATACCATTTTTTCCCCCTCTACCTTAGCTCAATCGATAAATCACCTAGGACCTTCTATAATGTCACCTTTATCATATTCAGTCCTCACCCAGTTATGATGTGCGGACCTCCATTTGCTTTTACGCTTATTCCATATATTATGAGATATTATCTAATTGGTTCAGCTATAGTATAAAGCATCTTCGCCATCATGATGGAGACCCAATACTATATCATTGATGACTAGTTCATCCTCCTAAATGCCTATGAATTTGACTCTTTTCTTTGATGACTAGTATCTTTCCTTGATTTATGGCTTGATCTATGACCTTGACCAGTTCTTAGATTGTTATTCCAATTGCATATATACAGCACAGGTCACATTCAACATATGTCATTCCCTACATCTGAGTTACCCCTCATATGAATATATGATATTGCATAGCTCATTTTTTTGCATACAGGTTACCTATATGCAACAGTTATCACTTAGGCCCCATTGCTTTCATCTTATTGATCGTGGTGTTCTGATTAGCATCTGATATTCTTGTCTATGATATGATGCTAGTTATCGTTCACTTTTAGAAATAAATTATGCATGAAATTTTTACCCCCATACAATGAGAGTTGCATTTGCATCTTTAAATCTATAACATATGTGCTAAACTCGATTCCCACGAAAACATATGCGCTTGAAATGGATCCATGCCTGACACATATGTGCTAAACCTAATAAATAGTAATTTTGATATATATAGCATGTTTTAATATTTTTTTGAGTGTGTGTGTTTTGTAGGGTGGGAGCGTTGGCACAGGTATATCTCTATCCCCGCAAATATGGTAAGTAGTCTTGTCATTTTAGTTTTAATATTTTGTCAGTTATATATTATATATGCACTTGATTCACTTTTTCTTCTTATAGGTAGTGGGAAGCTTGGATTGGCGTAGTATCAACACATGGGTGCGTCAGGTATAATTTGTAACTTTCCTATTTGGGAGTGCCATACTCAGAATTAATGTTTTATGCCTCTTCATGGCTAAAATGCTTCTTTGAGGGGGTAATATTTATGCACCCAAAATTGCACGGTGCTGCATTGTTGGAACAATTCAAATCCCCAATAATGATAATTTCGTTTCTAGATTAAAATAGTGTATCCAAGTCCAATTTTCTCACTTGTAGCATGCCCTTGTAGCTTTTTTTACCTTACTTATCTTTTTCCTAGGTTTTCTTGCTCTCCGAGTTGCTTTTTTAGCCTTTTCCCTATCATTTTAACCTCAAGTTGTGTAACCGTCGCGACGGTTGCGTAACTTTCAGTCTGCCTTGATCGGTGGTTTGTTTAACCATCAGTATGGGTAGACCAATAGTTCTGTGTGCATTTACCCGAGAGTTTTCTAGCATGTTCTAAATGCATGTTTCTTCTTCCCAAGTTGATATCTCGCACATTTCTTGACTAAATCAGTTGTCATTGAGTTTGTTAGATGCGTATATACTTCTTCTCCTTCACTTACTATTATTAGTAAGTTAACTACCCCTGACCATGGTGATTTGGCACTTCTTGGTTGTCATGTTAGTGCTACACCATTTCCCTACCAACTTTCTATAAAAACCAAGCTTTTTCCCAAAGCATTGGTTTAAGTCTTTTGATTTGGAATTGTACTATTATGCTGCTAGAATCTTTCCAAGAAGCACACAAGAAAACACAAATATCTTGCCTTGTTGCTCTCTTACCGACATTATTAGCCAAACTGCCTGCAAACCAACTAGCTCCAACACTTCTACATATTCTTCTTGCATACCAACTGACACAACTCCTTGGGCAATATTGGGTACTTCATTGGAAAAGAAGTTGAGGGGATCTACAAAAACACAACCAGCATTGGAAACTATCTCAGTTCTACATTTCTAGGTTGGAGGTGTAATTGAATTCCTAGAAGCTTTGTATCAGTAATTAGATTCCATTTCATAATCAGTGAAAAATCTTGTTTTCAGGAAAGTAGAATTTACAACTAGTTTTATTTCCTATAAGTATCTTCCATTTAAGATTTCTTCTCAGCTCATCCATGTGGATTTTTCTGGGAAGGATTCGGAGGAGGTTCTTGTGCATAGAGTCCTTCCATTTATTCATTATCAAATTACTTATAGATTTCAATTTATTCATTATTTATATTTCATTAGCGCACAAGCAAGGTTTCTCTTAAAAGCTTCCTCCTTGCCTATCCCTGTGGATTCACATGGGAAATAAGTTTGAATAGTCTTTTGTGTCTGTGCATTAGTTTTAGTTTTTTCATATTTAAAAATATTTTGTAGATTTAGTGTTTTACCTAGGAAGTCTCACAAATGAAATTACTTTTGAGAAGTTTTCCAATTATTCCCGTGATTCTGAGGTAGAACCAGAGGAAATTAGATCCACAACTACAAATTAGAAAAATCCTCTGTTTTAATTAGGTTAGATTTAATTCATTCTGCAACAGGTAAATGGCCACATCCGGCTATTTCACTGTTTATTTTATTTTAATGCGGAAGTAGTTTTTATTTAATTAGAAACAATTTCATTATCTGTGTAGCTTTTATTTATTTATTTCGAGCAAACCAGAAAACCCAAAAATATAGATTAGGTAGATGTTAGATTTATTTATTTAGATTTCTTCAATTCGTGTCCTTTCAAGAAAGTAGATAAAATTGTTCATTTCATTTTGGTTAATTAATCGGGAATGAATCTAGCTAGTTAAGAAATTAAATCACATTTGTCTTTTAATCAAGTTAGATTTACTTTTCTTAATTAGTTTAAATGAACATTTCCATGTAGCTTAAATTTCAAATAAAACCAGACAATTAAACCATAGGGGACTTATGTTACCCATACATAGCCTCTAATTCCCCCTTGGCCAACTAATCTTGTAGGAATTTACACTACCCGTTCTTAGTCCCTGGTTCTCCTATAGCTCCCTTTCAACATTTCTCACATCCTTGCATATTCCCTATTTTCCCGGCACTTCCACGGGAGGTTGAGTGTGTCTAGAATCACATGTTGATTCTTAGGCATATAATGGCCTTTTGGACACTCTGCTAGGATGTTTGAGTTTTCTCTTATGGGACTGGTTTGTGTTAAAGTTTTTCTTCATTATGGTTTCATTTGAGATTCATGCTAAGGAGGGTTTTATTTGTACAACTATTAACAGGCTTTGAGATCATCTTTATATGTATCCCTTGTTTTTTCTCTATGAATGAATATATTGAAGCATGTTGCTATGTTTAATTATTTATGTCTTGTTGTTGATAAATTTGGAACTGGATGTTCTTTATCCTTCTTTATAATCTTGTATCTATCATGTTAAAATAATATGAAAAATCATTCATTTAGTGATTTTTTGGTTTGGGTTGTGAGGGGAATGGTGTTTTGTAGTGTTACTTAGCATCATTTGTTTTACTTATAAGTTCCTTTTTGCAATATACTAGGAATGAACATCTGTTGTCTCAAGGTGTCCTTTGTCTCTAGTGACTTGGGATGATTGATACATGAAATTCTAGTCTATGCTGGTGTTTCAGATATTACTTTGCATTGTTTTCTTTTCTTGGGTGGTCATGGAAGTAAATAACCTTAGGAGGGTGAGTTTGTTTTGTTCTTAGATTTAGACATGGAAAATGTATTAGGACCTGATGGTTAATGTAATTAACTCCTCTCTTTAGTCCCTCCACTTCCCCATTTCCATCCATCTCCATCCCCACCATTTCACTTACATTTTCCTTTTATCCTACCCCCTTTACATATTTCATCACCATTTCACACCTTACATGAAATTTGCTAGCAAAACACACAATCCTTGCATATTTAAAGTGTGTTTTCCTTGATGCACAAATTTTAGCATCCCAAGAATCAATATATACCAAGTTGTCAACAATTTCTTCAGAAGTGGTGTTTGTGACCATATCTCATCTGTCTTTAGCAGCTTGTGTATGAGTTCCCAAATGTTTGACCACTCCTTTAAGTGATCACTACATTCACTGGTTGCATTTGGTCTCAAATTAACCTTCCCAACCAAGATTGAGGGTTTGAAATATCACATTTCCATCTCTCTCTTTCATGATATACATTGGGTTCTCTCTCCTTGGTTCAAAAAGAGCCAAAAGTAACATGTGGACAGCCACACCCTCAGTCAACTGCCTCCCTGTCACTCCCAAAAAGGCTTGGTCAAGTGATTGAAGATATTTCCCATCACTAGCTATAAAACGACTAAATCGGTGGGTCTGTCTTTCCTTCTTGTCCTCTCATCTATTTCAAGCCTTTCTTCAGGGTGTTAAATTGGGAACCAACAGGACCCACCTTTTTAACTAACAATTTGAGGAGTCATATATTCTTCATGATCAAGGATAGGTTGTACAATCTGATCCATAGAGATACCTCATGAATTTGAGCATAAGTTACATCAAAGAAGGAAGACCAAGGGAAAAGGAAAATACCATGACACCCATAAAAATGTGTCTCGTTGGTCGAAACAAAAGCTCCATCTTCTACAAATCTAAAGGTCAAGAGAAAGAATCAATTCTTCAAATGGAAAAAAATGGTTCTGTAGTGTTACTCCATACCTTTTTTAACTAGTAGGAGAGAGCAACACGAGATGTCTTAGAGATCACATACTTGCATATTAGGGATCTCTAACTAATATCCTTTTATGTCGAAGATAGGGTTCCATTTGGAATTTCCAACGCTAATTCTTCTATGAAGAAGGATATCTAAACATGATCTATTCGACCCATACCTTTTCGACAGAAGGTAAGTTCTAGTTTCTTTAATGCCAATTATGGTGTCCAAATATTGAACATGTAACTTCAAATTCAATAGATCTTGACAAAACATCTCTCCCTGATAAATTTACAGAAAGAACAAAGAAAAGAGGGCTGGTCATATGTTGTTGGGAATCACAAATTCTCATTCTTTCACACCCATATGTGGGTGTCTTCATACATCGCTACAAATGGAAATCAACCTAAGAGAGCATAGGTTTTAGAGTTTCTATAAAAGCATGGCCAATGTTTAGACATCAACACTTAAATTCAAAATTAGTTTCATAATTTGGCATAGGAATTCATCTTTACTAATATTGAGATGGTCTTCTAGATAAGAAGAGAATGACAAAGGTATGAGAATGATCCTAATTGAAGACAAGGACAATGACATAGGCATGAATTCTCATTGATGAACTTGTTATTGTTTTCAGAGGATAAGGGCATCCTAAAAAAGTATAGACATTGTTTTTTTTAATACACCCAATAGGTCTCCAACCTGATTGGTTCACCTTTGCTAGCATACTCCTTGCTTGTGCCGAAATAGGAGGTTTGTAGATTTGTTTAGGATTTTTGATGTATTGACACCCTGCAAACTACCATTCACAAAAATACAACTCTACTTTGCATTTTTCTTGAAAATGGTGTATGAAAAGAAATTTAATGAGGACATGAAGGACAAAAGCTACAACTACAAATACTATGAGTGGAATAACTGAGCTTTGAGTTTTAAGATAAAACATGAGTGGATGATATTAATTGTGAACAAATTTTATCCTCCTCGTGACTTGATTTTTTGGGTTCCTGAAATTGATAGGCATTGCACAAATCTTATCCCTCAAATGCATTGCTCCTTGTTTGTATATTTATGAACAATTACATGATTTTTATCAAAAAACATGGATTCAAAATTGTTTTTGTTTTAGACAATACCTAATTAGAGTTGTGATAGAAATAATTTATAGATTTTCACATGATGAATTTAAGTTGTCAGGGTTGTAATAACATTCAAACGTAGGGGATTAACTTTGGGGGAAACCCAATAGCATGCATGTTCATCCTAGTACCAAATTAATGCATTATTATGTAATTTTTGGCTAATTGGATGAAATGATATCAATATTTAGCAAGACATCATTCGTGAGAAAAATATATGTTGAGAGCTCCACTTGATAAATGAATAAGATGATGCCCTCCAAAGTTTGATTTTAAAAATAAAGAATAAAATTAATTTATATTAATGAGATGAATATGTTTGATTTCTCAGCCTTCCCTCATCCCCTCTCCTCTTCTATAGTTTCATGATAAAAAATCAGAGTACTTTTGGATTTTCTTCTATGACTCTAAATTTTTCATTTATTCATAAAATTGATTTCTACATTAGTTGATAGGCTCGGTGTAAATGATATAAACCCCAATATACTATGATTGTTTTCTTGTTCATCATTTCCTTTCCTATTCCTGAGTAATAACCTCTAAATACATCCCATCAATGACTTTAAAATACTCGTCTCCTTTATTCAAAAAAATAATGTCATATTGATGTTGATAAGTTTGGTGTAGAGCAATGTACCATGAACAAAAATATCTCTTCATCTCTTTCATTCAAAAAGATTAATCTCGCATCACTTTTGGTTGGTTTGGCCTGTGTACATGTATTTGTTAGCAATGCAAAAAGAGTCAGAACTAACACCTAGTAGTCCTAAAACAAAGTTAAATCAAATTCAATGCACCATCATGCTTAGAGCTTAAGCAAAACTAATCTACTAACATCCTTGCATTAGAACATGAAAAAATATTCACACTAACATGTTAATCCATTAATATTTATCTCTATTGAATGCTAAAAATGAAATGAACCTACTTAGATCCTTAGCAATCAAAGGTTTGATTTTATGTTTGAATCCCAAGGTTTTCAAGAATGGATTCTTGTCAATCCATGGCTACAAGACCATTTGACATATCTCCATGTGACTTCAAAAATTGGATGGATGAATACAAGAAATGAAAGTAGCTAGCCTCCCCAACGAAGAATGCTCCAAGATGACAAAATGGCTATAGTGTATTTACTATATGCTTCACTTTTGTTTCTCAAGGAATAGGTGTAAGTGTAAAGGTAGGAGGACGGATCTTTATATAGCCCAATGGATAAAGCAATCTCTACATCCCTTTGCATGTGGGATAATAGAGATGTTGAGTTAGTTGTGGATAAAGGGGGGTTAGATAGGGTTGAATTAACTTTAGGAGAGTTTAGCTTGTCCTTTAGTGACTCATGTGGATAAAGGGGGTTTATTAATTGATCAAGATGATTAATTAATAGATGTGCAAGATTTTATAAGATTTTTGGAGGAATATTAGCATGATTTAGACTATAGAAGGGGATTAAATCAATTTAATATTGATTTATTGGTTTGATGAAAGGGGAAGCTAATTAATTAGTTTAGATAGAAGGAAGGATTCATTAATGGAAGGTTATTAATTAGGGTATTCGTTGGTAGGCGACTTAATTAATTAGCGTAGTATAATTAATTAATGACGATAGGAGAGAAGATGAGCGCTTTTGACGATATGTCGCCAATTTGCAGGAAAGGAGATAATTAGCACAATTTAAGTATTTAAATTGCTCGGGCGTAATTATAGGTGTCTACATTTTCCCCTCTTTGGGGTGGCGTAAGTGACACCACTTCAAAGATAGTAGACTAATAAATTTTTGAAGGGGCAGAAGAAAAATTAGTAGAAGTGAGAGATGCCCCCTCGAGTGTCGATGGGGTGATGAAGGAAGACGATCGACGATTGAAAAAGGTGAGAAATAGATAGAAGAATGTGCAATGACAGAATGCCCAGGTGAAACGAAAGATTAGGGGTGAGAGGAAAGTGATGTAGAAGAAATATGAAGTGGAGAGAAGAACTTAGCCTCTAGCCTTTGTATTGGAACAATTTCAGTGTCATCATATTGCCAGAAGATCTACGTCATTGGTCCTTATGAAAAATATAAGCATACGACAAAAGTAGAATGACATGAAAATCCATACTACGAACTTTTGCCCATTGCTGAAAACACCAACTCCATGTAACATACAAAATGTAATGCAATATGAGAAGGAAAAAAGCTCATTTAACAGGGGAAAACAAGTACGAACGCACATATCCAACCCAACAATGGTCAAGATAGTTGTACAAATGTTTTGTTATCAAGCTGAAGAGGTCCACATGTTCATGATTGATGACAAGGGTTAAAAATGAGGCCCTGAGCAAGGATACATGCAAGGGAAAATGATGATGGACATTGGGTTTAAGTAGAAAGCTTTGTGCACAATGAAACAACACCAGGCAACAAGATGTTCCCCAGAGTACAGACGAAGCAAGCAACTAGCTTTATGAATGGTTGTGAATATGGTGATCTGCGAGTCATGTTGATCAGGGAAGATGTGAAACAAACCAGTAGGATATGGAAAGAATACCATGCGCAAGACACAAGTTCAGCCGTAATAAGCAAGTTACCTATTTTTGCAGGTTTTTTACTTTTTTTTTAGGATTTTTGTTTCGTTTTGTTTTTTCTAAAATGCGGTGGATAGTAGAAGAAAATAGAAGAAATAGAATGAAGTGCCTAGATGCAAAAGAAAATTCCCTAGGGGGAAGAGAGAAGAAACATGTGATAAATAATGTCCTTGTATAGTGGGAAAAAATTACTAAAATAATGATTTCAAAAAAATAATTATTTGAGAGAATGTGGAGAAGAAGAAGAATCACCTAGTAGCAATACAAATTATCCTAGTGAGAAGAAAGGGGTCCTAGACCGCAAAAAATTACCCAGCACGGTGAAAACTGAAAGAAAAATAGTTATTTAAATAAAATAATTATTTGATGGTGAATAGGGGAGAAAACGGTGGTCAAAACAAGCCTCCAGGCACCACGAGCGGTGAAAAATACCTTGATATACCCCACCCAGGGGGGTAAATCACTGCGACCAATTCATTTGTTACCGACCGCTATAGAATTTTTATTGTGAGGCTCTGATAGTGACGAGGACGGTGGTGAGAGCATGAGACCAATTGAGACAAGCAGACACATTATGAGGGTACGAGCGATACGTAGACGATGGCGTCTTTGTGAGTATCCTAACCCTCTTCATCAATTTTGTAATTAATGCCCTTAGAAGTAGGAAACTAGGGTTAGAGGTCACGTCAACGCACATGTGCGGGGGCGCAAGTGCACCAATGGTGGTGCAGGCATCCCGGTGCATATGCGTGCATGCGTAGGTACACATAACCACGCATATACGCATGCACGTACACAGCACATATGCACGTATGCGCACACACCACACAGTAGTGCATATACAGAGGGCACACGCATGCATGCACATGCAGGTACCCGTATGATGGCGTAAGCACCCACAAGCAGATGCACGCACGCGCATGTGCCGAAAGGATGATGCACATGCTACAGGGTGCGCATACACCCCAAAGGGTGCACAGGCACATTGAGTAAATGGAGGACAAATAGAAAAATGCCAAAAATGATGGCATTTAGAAGAAAATTTAGGATTTTTGGGTTAACCCTAAAAATGATAGAATTTAGAAAAATGTTAGTAGCTAACAAATGGAATGATTTTGCAAAGACATTTTCCCGTGCTCCAGACGCATGAGCGACATTCACACATAGCAGAGTTAGAGGGGAGCATGCGGAGACGAGATCAATGTGCGGTGGTGATACACCTAGAGGCGGTGGGCCTAGGCCCTGTATCTCGGATGTCGTCCATTACTTTGGACCATGGTCTACTGACTGCATTAGCTGAGCGGTGGCACAATGAGAGCCAGTGTTTCAAGCTCCCTACCGGAGAGATGTCAGTGACTCTATAGGATGTGTGGCAGATTCTCTGCGTGCCTATCCTAGGTTCACTAATCGAGTATACTAGTGACCTTGGGCGGATCAAGGTGGCGATTAGTGACCTTTTTGATAGAGATGATATACCGCATGACGGCATGACCGTTGCATTTCATGAGTGCATAGAGGATCCGACACTGCACTGGGGGCCATTATACGTGATGTCACTTATTAATGGGTTTTTGCTCACTGATAATACTGTGACATCCTTCCCTAGGGGTTTGATGGCATTAGTGCATGGGATTTTTTAGTGGTGAGCGTTATTGCTGGGGCCAGTGCATACTGGCACATCTATACTGAGATCTACATCTGATTACATACCACTGTCAGAAGACGGTGGAGCCCGCCTCTCTACTGCATATTTGGTCATGAGACCACATAGCTATCAGCCACCCTATAGGTGCATTACATGTCCGAGCCCTAGAGAAGCCATCATATATGGATTGGGTTTTAGTAGCTGAACACATACAAGGTCACCTAGGCAGCTTATACCGATATCGACGAGAGTTCGACAAGCTATTAGACAGGGATATTATATGGAGGCCCTACAGGCAGATACAGTGGCTAGAGGATGCAATAGAGCTCAGTGTTTGTATGGTGGAGCACTTTCTTCTTGGTAGTCACAGCTACAATATTGAGTTATATAGAGTAGATTGATGTCAGCAAAAGTTGGGCATGGTGTAGGGGGTTCCACAACTAGACTTGTGGTATGCTTGTCGAGACTCCGAGAGGTCGACTATGGGGCCACGCATACAGGTGACCCGAGCTAGGGCCAAATTTTTACAGGTGGTGCCACAGGTATGAGACCTAACTCGAAATGTCAGAGATCTGGGTACCACTACAGATTACATGGCTTGGTATGCCACTGTGTTACCACGGCTCTTGACCATTCCAAATGAGGCCTGGGCAACATGCATGCGACCACTGTGAGAGCTTCGTCATGGCGGTGACGAGAGGGAGGATGCAACATCCCGTGACCCAGCTAATCCATTTGATGGGCTACCACATGATGATCAGGGTGCAACACAAGTATAGGGACCGAGGCCACAGGGACCAATATAGGCACCTGCACAGGTTCCCTGATTTAGACTACAAGAGCAGGGACAATCCTCTAGACCGGTACAAGGGCAGGCCCCTATGGTGTAGCTAGTGGTACACATAACCACCTTATAACAGCAGTTGTAACAAGCCTTAGCAGAGAGAGACCAGGCCACAACAGAGGGAGACCATGCCTGAGCCCAAACTTTAGTAGTGATAGTAAAGTAGGATCAGGATCGAGTTCAGGCTGGCCAGGGAGATGATAGTGTTATTCACTTTCAACAGATACGACAGATGGTAAATAGATGGCACAGGTGACGATCCTACATTAGCAGACATAGGCCTAGCTACAGCCTATGATACTGAAGAGAGACAGGCTGAGATCAGAGCGAGTAGTGGGTTAGGTCAAGCTTTCCTGAGCATCACTAGAGATAGCGTCCTTCTGACACACAGATGGCACAGTAGTGATAACTCAAACTCACATAAATCTAGCTACATCATAGGGTAGAGCATCCTACTATAGATCGTTATATTTTGAGGAAGTTCCAGCTAAGCGGCGGGCACCTTCTTATAGTCAGCAGTCGAGTAGAGGGATGAGGTTAGAGAGGCCTCAGGCCTCAGTGGAGTAGCCACGGGGGTAGCTTGTAAGACTAAGCAATGCTCATGCTATGCCTCCACCACGAAACAGACCAGCTAGCCCATCTGAGGGCTCGAGTCAACCTTGATGATTGTTTTGATACACATGCCTCTTGATGAAGGCTATGAGCAACTTGTGCTCGATGTACAACATTCGTTATTATATAGCAGTTTTGACATATGCCTCTAATGAAGGCCTTTTTTATGTCAGTTTTGACATATGCCTTTGATGAAGGCAGTTGTATTCTTTGATTGATGCATATCATCCCTTTTGTACACCTCAGATGAAGGCATTTTTGATGTATAGCAGTGATGCATATCTATTTTTGATACAAATATACGACACACATGTATATATATGGACATTTTTGACATGACACATATGTTATGAGATGGACATTGTTTGTTATTTTTGATGGAGGATATGGATATGTGTGTGTGTGTGTGTGTGTGTGTGTGTGTGTGTGTGTGTGTGTGTGTGTGTGTGTGTGTGTGTGTGTGTTTATGATGTTAGTTGATTTGATTTCACATGTATATGTATCCTAATTTTTGATATATCACATGTGCTTTGATTTCTAGATGATAGATCGGTAGAGTATATCAAATGTACTTACTCATGTGATGTGCTAGATGTAGTGGATGGGATGATATGATGATATGGGTATGGGGGGGATAGATTTTGATATTTGCGATCCCTCTTGCCCCCATTTGGTGACATGATATGTGATGATTAGCTTAACATTCATGTATGATGTATACTTAGCTTTTTATTGATATATGATGTATATATGATGTTAGATGTGATGATATGTATGGAAATATGATGATGTGATAACAAAACGATGCACATGCAACAAGCAAACACAATCAAATGCTAACAAAGAACATAACAAACCAGTACAACAATGTACCATGATTCACCAACATGCAAAAAACACACTTCAATATACACAAGTAAGAATAAATCTAATCTAATCAAGAATATAAGAATCCTAACAAAATATTTCCAAGCATAAAACAATACAAATATACAAACATGAAGCAACTATACAAGCAATTAAGCAAAGCAAGAAACAAGACAATGCAAGTAAACTAAAGTGAATGTTTTTGCAAGATTGTTTTTGTGAAACAATTTTCTATTGTTTTGATTTTTGTGAAACAATTTTCTATTGTTTAGAGTTTTACGAAACAATTTTCTATTGTTTAGAGTTTTGTGAAACAATTTTCTATTGTTTTGATTTTTGTGAAACAATGTTCTATTGTTTTGATTTTTCTGAAACAATTTTCTATTGTTTAGAGTTTTGTGAAACAATTTTCTATTGTTTAGGGTTTTTGACATTTTTTTGAATGTTTTTGTGTTTTTACTAACAGTTTTGTAGAGCTATGCATAGGTAATCAAGAAAGTGTGGATGCCCCCAGCGTTAGATGGGGAATATACAAGGGAAAATGCCACGCACTTATAAACAGGAAGGTAGATTCGCAGAAGTGCCCCCAACGTGAGATGGGGAATAGACAAAGACCATGCCTTCATAGACAAATAAAAAGAGACAAAGCCAGATCAAGGCTTGACAAGATTGGGCTCACAGGGAACCTCAGAGGTAGAACTAGCCCTAGTCTAAGTAAAAGTACCCTTCAAGATGCAAGATTCTTGTGAACAACGAATCCTCCCAAGGCATCGGAAACCGGTTTTCACCCAAGGACCTATCCAAAGCACCACAATTGTGTGGTTTTCACTTATGAATGACCTGTTTTCTCTTTTTCTTTTTCTCTTATTTTGATTTTTTTTTGTATTTTGATTATTTTTACCTTGTTTTTGATTTTGCGTTTTCTAATTTTTGCGCCATGTTTAAGAATAGAACCACTTAAGGTGCATGGCATTCATGGGTTCATGTGAATCTCATCACCATTGGGGTGAGCAAGTTTGTATGCTCCTGTGCCATACTTGGCCACAATAACATAAGGTCCTAACCAATGTGGTTCAAACTTTCCTTTCTTTTCTCGTTCTGCCCTTGTGCTGAATTGATTCTCCTTCATGACCAAATCACCAACCTCAAACTGACAAGGTATGATTCTTTTGTTGTAATTTCTAGAGACTCTGTTCTGATACACTTTGAGGTGATTAAGGAAACAGATGCACTTCTCATCTAGGAGCTCTAACTCTACCAGTCTAGCCACTCGGTAATCTTCATCTTTATCCAAATAATCCCTAAGAGAGATTCTTAGGGAAGGAAGCTCAATTTCTAACGGGATGATAGATTCCATTCCAAATACCAGGGAATATGGCATCGCACCCGTAGGAGTGCGAATAGAGGTCCAGTAAGCCCAAAGAGCTGGGTGGATTTACAAATGCCAATTACGACCTGTCTTACTTACCATCTTCTCCATTATTTGAACCAAAGTCTTATTAGTGGCCTCAACCTGCCCATTGCCTTGGGGATAATATGGTGTAGACCATTTTAACCTGATTTGAAACCGATGACAGAGATCCTTTACCATTTTATTCTTGAATGATTTTCTGTTATCAGTAACAATGGCTGTAGGATCATTCCATACCAACAAATAATATGATTCATGATGAACTTGGAAATCTAAGCTCTTGTTACATAGGTCAAAGGGACAGCTTCCACCCACTTGGTAAAGTATTCAGTAGCTGTAATAATGTGGGTGTGGCCATAAGATGAAGTAGGGGTAAGCTTCCCTATTAAATCAAGTCCCCATTTAGAAAATGGCCATGGGGTGGTGATGGGTTGTAATAGCTGTGATGGAGCATGGATGAAATTTCCATTCTTCTGACAAAGTACACACTTTCTTACATAGTTGCAACAGTTGGTTTCCATGGTAGGCCAATAGTAACCTACTCTTAACAATTTTTTGGCTAGAACCATTCCATTAGTATGTGCTCCGCACACCCCTTCATGTACCTCTTTGATTGCTTGGACCGACTCTGTCATATCTAGACAACGTAACAGATTCCCATTATAGCCACGACGATAAAGCATACCTCGTAAAAGGGTATAATGGGCTATTTGGTGAATTAGGATTTGTTTCTCAAAACAAGAGATGTCGAGAGGGAATGTGTTGTCTTTGAGGTAGGTAAAGATGGGTTCATACCATGGGGAATTGGGACTAACAACATCACAAGCCAGACATGATTCTAGTGTGTTGTATGCAGGATGGCATAGATTTTCCACAAAGAATGGCATGTCATTACTTTCCAGTGGAATGCAGAGCATAGAACCCACTGTTGCCATAGCATCTGCAGATCGGTTTTGTGCTCTTGGGATCTATTCAAATGTGATGCACACAAAATAATCTTTCAGATTTTCTACCAGCTTCTTGTAAGGGATGAGTTTCTCATCCTTAACTTTGTATTCATCATTAACTTGCTTGATGATTAACTGAGAGTCACTAACAATATTAACATGATGAATGTCCCATTTGATGGCGAGCTTCATCCCTGCGATGAGTGCCTCATACTCTACTATATTGTTCATGCAAGGAAAACCAAGACGAAAATCCTGAGGTATGGGGTCACCAGAAGGAGTAATGAGGACCACACCTACCCCTGAACCATGAAAAGTAAAAGACCCATCAAAGTGTATCTGCCACATGATAGATTCTTCAATGTACAGTAATGAGGCATCTGGAAGATCCAGATTCAAAGGTTCAGTGCCTTATAAAGGTGCTTCTACTAATTGATCAACGAGTACCTGTCCCTTAACCAAACTTTTGATGCACAAACTTGATGTCAAATTCACTTAGTAGAATGATCCAATTAGCCATTCTACCGGTGAGGGAATGTTTAGACAACAAGTATTTGAGCGGGTTAACTTTGGATATAAGCTTGGTTTTGGTGTTCAACAGATAATGACAAAGTTTTTGAAAGGTAAAAACTACAGCCAAACAAGATTTTTCAATTTGGGGATAGTTGAGCTCATAAGCGATGAGAGTGCGACTGAGGTAGTATACCACTTTTTCTTTGTGACCAAGGTCGTATTGGGTGAGCAACGCACCAATAGCGAATTGAGTAGTAGAGATATAAAGTAGGAGTGGCTCACCAGGAGTTGGAGGCATGAGGATAGGTGGATTGGCCAAGTATTGCTTAAGCAAGGCAAAGGCCTGTTGTTGCTCTGGTCCCCAGATGAAGGCAACATCCTTTTTAAGCAGGTGAGTGAACGAATGACACTTATCGGCAAGTTGGGAGATGAAGTGATGAATAGTCTGTATTTTTTCCTACAAGATGTAGTTGCTTAATGTTTTTAGGAGGAGGCATCTCAGTAATAGAAAACACTTTAGCAGGTTCTACCTCAATTCCCCTTCTTGATACAATGAAACCCAATAATTTTCCTGATAGCACGCCAAACACACATTTCTTTGGGTTTAGACGGACCTTGTACTCTCGTAGGCATGTTCAAAGATACACTGCAAAATAGCAGGGTGGTCCTCCCTTGTCTTAGATTTTCTAAGGATATCATCCACATAGTCTTCCATGATATCATGGATCATATCATGGAAAATTACCGTCATTTACCTTTGATAGGTAGCTCCTGCGTTTTTAAGACCAAACAACATTACTTGATAACAGAAGGTACCCCAAGGAGTTGTAAAAGCCATCTTGTGTTGATCTTCATCGGCTATCTTAATTTGATTGTAACCTGAAAAACCATCCATAAGAGATAGCATTTCATATCCTGTTGTTGAATCCAACAATCATATCAATATTTGGTAATGGAAAATCATCCTTAGGGCATGCCTTATTTATGTCTCTAAAATCCGTGCAGATTCTGATCCCGACAGGGTTTTTTTAGACAGGGACGATGTTGGATATCCATTCAGAGTAATCAATGGGCCGAATGAATCCTACCACAAGCAATCTTTCTAATTATTCCTTAACCAGGAGAGCCACCCTCGGGTGCATCTTTCTGAGCTTCTGCTTAATAGGCTTAGCGTCTGCATGTACAACTAAGTTGTGCATGACCAAAGTTGGATCTAAGCCTGGCATATCCTTATAGGACCATGTGAATACATCTATAAACTCTCGTAGCAGCATGGTGAATGTTTTATGTTCCCATGTCGAGAGTGAAGCTCCCAATTTGACTATTTTTGGGTCCTCTTTTGTGCCAATGTTTACATCGATAGTCTCCTCTACTAGTAACTTTGACAAGTCCTCCATATGCGTAGGATCGGGAGGAAGGTTGAGATCTTCATCTAAGGATGTCTCCACGAGATTTTCATCCTTGGCATGGTCACTTTTATTGTCCTTTGATTTTTGCACCTGTTTGTCTGCCAGTGCCTCAAAGAGGTTTTCACTGTGCGACTTGGACTTTGATTTTTTCCGAGGCTTTGCATTGGAACCTTTTTCCCTCACTTTTTTTAAGTTTTGCTGACCACGAAGCTCAGCTTCCTCTCCGAAGTAGGTGCAGGTATCTAAGTCAATATAGAAGCCCTTTTTGTGGTCTCCAATGGGGATTGTATCCTGAAATGCCCATGAACTTCTACAATAGCTTCATCATTCTCAAATAGATCTAGTGACATATGATGTTGTTGGTCCCATTCAACAAGGGATGGTAAATGAGGTCAAGTGTAGGTTCCATAGGGGTTATGGTGAGGAAAGTGGTATTCATGAATAGGTTCATGGAGGTAAGATCCTCATATTGGCTACAATGGGAATCTGTATCGCTGTCTAAATAGTCAGAGCTATCCTCACGTTCAGAGCAGGTAGCATCTTGATCATTGGGATGTGCCCCATAAGGGAAAATTCCAATGTCGTATACCTTTCTATTTTAAAATGTGGGAGAGGCACTGGTTCTCATTGTCCTTTCTCATTCCTTCTGCATCCTAGACCCTTGTAGCCCATGGAGTACATCATTCGACTAGATTTCTCATATTCAGGGGTTTGATAGTAGGTTGGTTGAGTATCTTGTGGGACCCAAGTCGTAGGTGGATCCAACAATTTTTCTTCAGCCAGCAAGCCTCCAGGTAAGAATGACCCAATAGTTTGCTCATTTCTAGGTCTTCTGAAATGATAGTTGGGTCGACCTCTAGTCTTAGGTGACAATGAGAGGTCTTAAACTAAGAGGGCTTGTTGCACATTATATTCTCCACATCCATATTCTAGAACCTTCATCTCCCATGAATCAAAAGGAGAAGTTGATGTAGAGGCACCATGGGTGCAAGAACTGAGAGAATCTGAATCTACCTGGGACTCCATGGCTTCATATTGGAGAGGAACAACTATATCGATGGAGGGACACGCATAGGTACCCTTATGTGAAAAAATATTGAGAGCTCTGCAGTGAGCGAAGGGATCTGAATCTCCTTGTATTGTGACAGTGTGTCCCTCGTGCTTCAGTTTAATGCATTGATGGAATGTTGATGGCATGACCTGCATGGCATGAATCCACGGTCGGCCTAGAAGCATATTATATGGAAGTTATAAGTCCAGGACATGAAACTTTGTGTGATGACAAGTAGGACCCGAATTCCATGGGCAACGTGATTGTGCCAGCTAACTCCCTTTCCACATTGTCATAAGTGGTTATGGTAATGATGTTTGACTCGAGGTCTGCTTCAGTATGTCCCAGCTTGCTTAACCAACTTCAGCGTGCATATATTCAACCCTGATCCATTGTCCACAAGCACCCATTTGATCTTTCGAAGGGTAACGAACTACCTCAATATACAAAGGAAGATTATGCTTTGGATTTTCAGTAGGGATTTCCCTATGATTAAAGGCAATGTGTTTAGTTGGTACAATGTTTGCTACTGCGGCTTGAAGATGTGTAGGATCTACCTCTAGTGGCACTCCTAACCCCTGAAGAGTTTGGTACAAAATGTCTTTATGTACATTTGATATCTTAAGAAGATCCAAGATCAAAATCTTGGTAGACTGTTTTCTCAAGTTGTTCTAAGAGGTTATACCTACCATTTTGCGGGGTTGATGGAGAGGGTTCAGGAATCATGAGGGGCACGCCTTGTTACCACAGGCACAATCCTTTCCCTTGATTTGAATGGTGTTCACATGGTCACTAGGAGATCGAATACATCCAATGAGAAGAATCATAATGATTGTTTTCTTTCTTGGTATATAAATAATTCTCTGCTTTATAACTCTGGGATGACTCTCCTCGATCCAGCTTTGACTCTTCTGATTTACCATGTTTGGGGAATGGTTCTTTATATATCCCCATCTTTTCGTTGGGTGTCTGAGTTTTTTCTAGGTTGTCCACTTCTATCTCCCCATTTTCGATGAGGTCTTGGATATAGTGACGAAGTCACAGACATTTGTCTGTTTTATGTCCCTTGACACGATGTAATTCGCAATAGTCATGCTCTTTGTACCATGATGGTTTTGGAGCATTGTCATCAAAGGGTTGTGTCGTGGGATAAGTCACCATGTGAGCTGCATCCAATTGTTTCAATATAACTGAAAAAGGCTCATTGAGAGGAGTGAACATTATTCATTTAGGTGGTGGTTGAATAGGTCCTTTGGTCAGTTTAAAAGGTTGACCAGTTTGAACTATTTGTACACGTTTGGAATCTGTGATCCCATCTCCCACCACGTTTTTGTTTTTGTTAAATATTTTTGGCTTCTCTGTAGGTTTAACACTTTGATTATCCTTAGATTGTGACTTAAGAGTTCCTTTGGCAATAAGGGCTTTCTCTATTTGAATGCACTTTTTCAATGACCTCCTCAAAAGTGCGAACACAATGCATTTGAAGGTGGAAAGCAATGTCTGGATTTAGGTTGGGCACAAAGATACTTACCAGCTGTTTTTCAGGAAAAGCGCAAGGGAAGCGACTGGCTATCCCTCTCCACCATTGTAAGAAGCTGGTGAATGTCTCGTTAGGACGTTGTTTGGTGCCACATAAATCTGCCATGGTGATATCACTTTCTATATTGTATGAGAAGTGATGCACAAACCTCTCTACCAATTCTGGCCAGGTAAAAATAGACCCCCGAGGTAAACGAGTAAACCACTCCAAGGCTTGACCTCCTAGACTCTTGGGAAAGAGTTGTATGAGATAATTATCACTATAGGACACCTCTTGACATGCCATATAGAAATCCTTGACATGATCTCGTGGGTCTCCCTTTCCTCTATATTTTTCAAATTTTGGCATGTCAAATTTTTTAGGGAAAGGTTGAAGTGTCATAGCTTTGTCAAAAGGATGGGGGCATAGTTCTTCATATTGATATTTTCTGATGCTCCCCACATTGCTCTCTTGAAGGCTTGCAAGTGTTGCTTTCATAGATTGTACTTCTTGTGTAAGCAATTGTTCTTTAGTAGGAGAAGAAGGGATATATACACGATGATACTTCCGTATTGTCTTCTCCTTGATTTTCCCTATGAAGTTCACTGATTTTGACCTTAGGCCTTGTATTTTGGACATTCTTGCTTGCTTCCTTTTGTACATGAGAGGTTAGCAAGGCTAATTGTCGATCTAAGGTTGCTAATTTGTTGTTGAATGGTGACTTCTTCTTTCCAAAGGTTCCTCTTCTTCTTCATATTGTGGAGGTTCTTCAACATTCTCGTGTCTTGACCTGATTTTACGTGGCACTTTGATAAAGGGTATTCTATGTCCCACTACATTATCATTTCCCGCGTTGGAGGTAGAAGCATGTCCATGTGTTAAAATATCCTCCATGTTGATAAGAGGTCGCTCCTCCTCATTAGCGTTATTTGTAGGTGGGATTGTTTCATGTTTAGTGGGCATTTTGGCCCCCAATTCTACAACCCGTGCTAGCACCCTATCCTTGTTTCTAAAAAGGAATTCATCTAATAAGGTGGGGTCAAAGTCAAATTCCACATGTGGGGATTCCAATTCATCACCACTATGATCTACCATGTCTTCTATCTCTTTTTCTATGGAAAATAGAGGCCCTAGATCATGACCAATAAAAGGTTTGACCCTTGTTTGTTTGAGGCTTCCCAAGCTTGCACTTGTTGTGCTTCGTATGTTTTCTTTCTTGAGCCCTAATCATGTTTTAGGAGCCATGATGTGCAATAGTTTCACCAAGGTAAGTTGTAAACGTGTTCAAAAAATTTGTGACCACACCTAAGTGAAATGTAAAATGAATGTCAAGAATATGAATGAGTATAAATGTTAGAATACCAATGTGATAGAGTGATAAATCAACAGTGACACAATGTTTGGTACCTAAGCCTATCAAATGAATGAAGTAATTCCTAGATTATGCTTCAAAAAGTAGTTGGTGTCGCAAGATAATTAACAAGATGTCTCTCACTTATGCCAAGTTTGAGATAATGAACAAGATGTAAGTAAATACAAGAAGTTAATGTGACCTCCTAACAAGGTATACTAGAAGCGAGCTCAAATTCGATCAAGACATATATCCCAAAAAGTGCTAGTTACAATTTGTGAGTGATACAACAATGTCATCAAGATATGTTAACCAAAATTTGTGAGAAAGTAAGGTATTAATATCAAGATGATATTGATATAACATGCACAAGTGGTAACACGTAGCACTCTTCAAAATTGAGGTAATAATAGAGTCGAACTAAAAATCTTAAAGTATAACTAGGAATTATTAAAATGTGTGTAGTGTAACCTTACAATATAGATATTTAGGTCAAGTTTACAAGAAACAAAGACGTAAATACCAAAATTGTAGTGATACGATACAAACAAGGTAACCTTTCTAAGGAAGTTCAAGATGATGAACCACACCTAACTACAATGACGATATTGACATGGGTATCAAGATCACAAAGACCGCCAATGATATGAATATGCCTCTGCACATACTTTAGACATTTAACTTACCTGGCCGACAAACATGGATGGGCATAAATGGACAAAAAAGTGGCAGAAACAATTGATTGGTAACACAAAGGTAGTCACCCTTCTTTTGATCAACAAAGTGTCAAAAGAATGTGAAGGAATTAGATCAAAATGGGGATGAAAAATGTTGGATTCACTTCGGCAGAGTTTCGCCTCGCCTTAAGGCAAGTGAAAAACTAAGCAAAACTAACGCGTCCACATGTTTCGTGATGAAAAGAGGGCTCACAACTTAACACTGTTTTGAAGTGGTCAAAGTGGGATTTTGGCCAAAGAATATCTTCCTAGGTGGTTCTCTCACCCTAGGTGTTACAAGGCTCTCTTAAGCCAACGTGAATTTACCCAAACAAATTTGCAATGACTAATCTTGGGAGTATCCCAGCTTTACTTTACCCCCTTCAAGCACAGTAGGGAAAAATAGTGCATCCATGTGTGCTCATCCCTCGGGTCACCATACCGAACAACCGGTAACACTATCTCATAAAGGAATCACTAGTCAAGTAGGTAGTGTGGAGCACTTCCCGTTTCATCCACAAGGTTCCCTCTTGCATGGACTACTTTGTGGTTCCTAGAACCACCCCCATTGTTGTAGCTTAAGGCCTTATGCCAAAGGGCTTATGTTCCAGTTGAGCGGATATGGACATACCCTTTTCTAAAACATCCAATACAGTGTTTTGAATATGTTGTTATTTTTATCTTGTTTAATTAGGTGTGGTTTTCTTGAACACATTTTGGCAACCTGTATGACAATTGTATTAGTAGTTTTTGACTTTGTTTCAATTCCACCTTTCTTTAACAAGCGTGTGTTTTGGTCCTGCACAATGATTTTAGTAATTTTCCATAAAAAGAGTAAACATCATTTCTGATTCTCAAGATCGTCCAAGGACGCGCAAGAGAAGAGCATACGTGACGTTTCCAAAATCCAAGAAGATACCACATGGAAAAACACTTAATTCAAACACACCAAGCTAACTCAGTCCAATTCAGATATTTCTAACAATTTCAAAGCATCAAAAAGACCTAAGAATCATTTCTGATTCCCAAGATTGCCCCAAGGGACTTGAGGGAAGAACATACGTGACCTTATTCTTATAAGCAAGCATACAAAGACTATCTAGTCTTGGAAAAGCATGTAAACATACCCTACAAAAATAGGCATTAATTAGATAAAACTGTAAATAAGTTAGCACTTTAACACCTTAATCTCAAAAAAAACTGAAAGGCACCTGCGCCCCAGTTTAGACGTGTGTGCATGGGTTAGGGCAGATGCACCCCTCTAAGTTTTTCAGACTTACAGTGGACCCGCGCCACTAGAAAGGCGTGTGAGCTCCTAGAACATCATGTGCGCCACCAAAGATTAAAACAATAGTATAAAGATCGACAAAGAGCCTGCGCTACTAGAGAGGTTCCTATACCACCAAAAAGGTGTTTGTGCTATCAACACCAATCCAGAAATATGATAATTCTTCACCGGGAACTCCTCGTGCTATGATTATTTACTAATGCACAGCCTTTAGTTTGGTGGATGTAATCTGGAAACAAAACAATAACCGAACACAAGAATACCATCGACTATGATAAGACAGAATGATGACAAATCTGAAATATCAAAATAAATTATAATATTAACATGAAATTGTTACAATCTTACCCATGAGGTACTTCAAGTGTTATTGACTTCACTTGCCTGTCACCAAGACTATGGGAGAAACTTTACAATTACACCTCTTAATGGCTTCTTCAACACACCTTTAAACTGATGGCTTCCTTTTCACACTTCCTATAATATTTCTCACTACTTCTTTCTATGCTAAATGGGGGGGGGGGGTGGCCTCTCTATTTATAGAACTTCTAGGCTTATCCAACCTATCTATAAGATAGGATAAGAAATCCACTTTGACGAATCATATTCCATACCTTGACTCCTATCTGTACATGTAAGCTTATCTCTTAAGATAAGATAAACCTTATCATTTTACATGGGTTCCACATTTTTAGACTTTTTACAAATAAAATACACAAAATATTTATGACCTCACTCCTTGTCCTTATTACCAATATAATATTTCTAATTCCTAATCATGTAGACCCTACTTCTCTAATTACCCAAACTTTGACATTTTAACATTACCGGACCACTTACGACAAATATTTACTTTTTACAACATTCCTATTGTACTTTGACTGTTACCGTACTCCACATTATTGGCCACACCGTACTGACGGCACCGTTATCTTCTATCAGATGCTACTACTAATTCTACTTAACAACATCCTATTCCTAATACATACATTAATGAAATAGAAATTACGGAGGAAAATTTTAGTGTCGACATCTTCCCCCTTCCTAGCTTCTACTCCGTCCTCGGAGTAGACTATTCTGGTGCTTGGAAAATCTTCAACTTGTCGTGGTTGACCCATTTCGTAATGGGAGTGCCATCCAATTCCTCCAGTCGGTACGTACCATTTTCATGCACAGCTGCTATTTTGTAGGGCCCCATCCATTTTGGAAGAAATTTTCTCTGTCTTCTTTTTTTGTATCTGGAATCATATACTAGAACCAAGTCATTCACATGAAATGGAGACCACCGGATCTTTTGATCAAAGTATTCCTTCTGCTTCATTTTCTTCTTATGGCTTGTATCCTTTGCTATTTCTCTCATTTCCTCCAGCAAATGAAGATGTACCAACCTTTCTTTTACTGAATCACTTTCATCCATCCTTTCATTTTTCATAACTCTCACAGTGGGAATATCAAACTCAATAGGAAGAACTGGATCAATGCCATAGGCCAACTGAAATGGGGAGTATCCTGTTGCTGACTTTGATGTTGCCCTATATGCCCACAATGCTGCATGAATCCTTTTATCCCATTTATGTACCTGCAAGGCTACATCTTTTGCTAGAATTTGACACAACACAAAATTTGTTCGTTCCACCTGTCCATTTGTGCTTGGCTTGTATGTTGTTGCCTTCCTGTGCTTAATAGAAAACTTATTGACTAGGGCTTCTACCACCTCATTAATGAAGTGGCTTCCTTGATCTGTTACAATTTCTAATGGGCAACCAAATCTGGTGACAATGCGTTCATACATGAACCTTGCCACTTCATCCATGGAAGCTGTTTTCAATGGCCTAGCTTCAACCCACTTGGTTAGATAATCTGTGGCAACTACAATATACTTATTTTGGCGTGATGTAGTTGGAAGTGGACCTACAATGTCTATTCCCCACTTTTCAAAGGGACCAAGGGGAAGAATAGGACATAATGGAGCTGATGAAGTCTTACGGTTACCATGTGTTTGAAAAATATCACATGTCTTACAATAATTATAACAATCTTTAAAAAGAGTGGGCCAGTGATAACCTGCATCCAAGATCCTTCTTGCTGTAAGTTGTCCAGAGAAGTTCCCTCCACATGTACCATTGTGGAATTCTTCTAGCAGTTCCTTCCCTTGATCACGTCCAACTGCCCTCTTGTACTGTCCATCAGGTCCTATTCGAAATAATAATCCATGCAGAATAGAATATGGACGACTGACTTGAGTAATCTTTCTCTTAGTCTTTGCATTGGCACCATCAGGAAACTTGAATTCATTCAGATAATTCCAAATATCTATGTATTCACTAGGGATTGTGTCAAGGGATAACAATGCTGCATCGGAAAATCATCATCATCACAAGATGATCCTAAACCATCATAGGCTCGAGAGAGTGCATCTGCATTGACATGCTTCTTTCCTGGCCTATCTATAATATCAAATTCAAATTCTTGTAGCAAAATTATCCATCTTGCTATCCTCCCTGATGGGTTAGGCTTATTTACAATATATTTTAGAGCCTGATGATCTGTTACAACTAGAAATTTTTGCCCTAGCAAGTAATTTCTAAACTTCTTTACAGCAAAAATGATAGCCAAAGCCTCTTTTTCAGTTACAGTATAATTTACCTCAGCACTGCTCATTTGTCTGCTCCCAAAGTAAATTGGATGTTCATTCCCATTTTCATCCTTTTGGCTCAAAGTACTTCCTAGTGCTGCATCTGAGGCATCAGTGTACACAATGAATGGCTTGCTCCAATCTGGATTCTTCAAAACAGGTGAAGACACCAGGGCTTCCTTCAATTGTCCAAAAGCTTCATGCGCCTTATTTCCTGGTTCATAAGTAACATCCTTCTTCAAGAACTGGGTTAGTGGCTGTGCAATCTTTGAGAAATTCTTGATGAACCTTCTATAGTAACCCACATGGCCTAAAAATGATCTCAACTTACTTCTATTAAGAGGAAATGGTAAATCTTTGATTTTTGAAACTTTATCAGGATCAGTACCAATACCATCTCTGGATACAACATGCCCTAACAAAACACCTTTAGAACATCCAAAGACACACTTTGTAGGGTTTAGTGAGGCTTGTGCTTCATCTAACCTTTGAAATGCTGTCTCCATTTGGTGCAGGTGGTCCAACTTGCTCCCATAGATGTAAAAATCATCCAGAAATACTCTGATGAAGGTCCCAATGTAGGGTTCGAACACCCTATTCATCAAACGCTGGAATGTTGCTGGAGCATTACACAACCCAAAAGGCATAACTCTATAAGAAAACGTTCCCCAAGGAGTGGTGAACGTGGTCTTCAGCTGATCTTTCTCTGCTATACGAACTTGGTTGTAGCCGCTATATCCATCAGCAAAACTATAGCACTCCTGCGCCAGCTACTTCGTCCAAGATCTGATCTGAAAATGGAAGAGGGTAATGATCCTTCTTTGTTGCCTTATTGAGCTTCCTGTAATCAACACAAATGCGTAGCTTCCCATTATTTTTTATTGAGATCACAATGGGAGAAACCCATTCTGAATTCTCCACAGCAAATATGAATCCTACATCAAGCAACTTATCTATTTCTTCTTTTACAGTCTTGGAAAAATTAGGATTCATTCTATATGGCATTTTTCTTTATGGGTTTAGCACCATCTACCAGCTCAATACAATGTTCTACCCAACTTACTTGACGGAGTTCCTTGTAATCAAAAGTGAATAGGTGTATGTACCTTCGAAAGAGCTGGAGGTAGGATTCCTTCTCACTCTCCATCACAGCATCACCAATCTTTATTTGTTGGAGACGATCATCAACTTCTTCTTCAGATAATTTTATGGGGTCATGAGTTGGTGTGACTGGAAGGATATCCATGACTGAAACATCCACCTCGCTTTCTTCATCTTCAGTGTCCACTTCACTGGTACTAGAGTAATCAGAGGATGTCCAATCATCAGTTTCATCACTTGAATCCACAGGTTCTGCCTTATGATGTCGAGGGATCACATTTATCTTCACCCTCTCTCTACCACGTCCAAGTGTCATGAAACCTTCATTCCAGTAGTTTCTTGCATGAACTCTCCTTAGCCATGGTCTTCCCAGCAGCATTGGGTACGCAACAGTACCATTTTTCATCACCTGAAAGTCTACCACACATACCACACCCATAACAGATATTGCCACATTTGAAACTACACCTTCTGGTTTAGTTTTTCCTTTATTTAATGACCTTAACATAAGTGTTGAAGGGCGATCAATTTTTAAACCCAACATATTCATTACAGACTCGGTCATTACATTAACTGCAGCACCTCCATCAACTAAGACATCATGAATTGAAATACCATTACATAATACCTCAGCTTGTGGAGCATAGGGATCTGCCTCTCTGCCTCCAAAATAGGGACCTCAACCTCCTTCCTTCTTCAAGCATTGAGTCCACCTCGCAACTCCCGCCTCTTCTCAGAAGACATAGCCAAGAGTTGACCATATGTAATATTTGCAGGCCTTTTGGACAGATCTTCCAAGATGGAGTATGGTCCTTGCCCCTGTGAAATCAGAAAATCCTGCACACCCAACTTTCTTCTCCTATGTTTCTTACTAGTTTCTTCTTTCATCTTCTTAGGATCATTTCCATCTTGATTATCTTTTTCTTTCTTTCTTTTTGTTACAAACACATCTACTTCATTATTTCTGCTCTTATCTACTACATCAAAAGAATTCACAGGTGCTTTTCCTTTATCATTATCTCCTTTACCAGATGTAGAAGCTCTATCTGGACAATTATACTTATAATGACCCTTTTTATAACAACCATAACAAACAACTTCAGAAATATTTCTTTTTGGACCTCTATCTCCTCCCTGAGAACTAAATTCCTTTCCTTGAAGAAGATTAATAGTTAACTGACCCATCTTTTTGAGCAGATCTTCATACTCAGTAGATGTACTAGGAGAAATATTTGTGCTCACCGGGAGTGGTTGTGGATTCTGGACCAAAGGTGCTGGTGTAGGCTCTACTTTAGCAACAATTTCTTTGGGCTCCTCTTCCATGCTTTCTTCTTGCCTTCTTGCAATCTCCTTTGCTTGTTCAATGGTAGCTGGGTGGTCATACTTCACTCGTTGTCTGATCTCTGGCTTCATCCCAAGAATGAAGTGCTTACAGAGGAGATTATCCATGCCATTCATCAACCCATCCGCTAGTCCTTCCTTCCGGATCTGGGCATCGAGCTTCCTCCTTAGCTCTAGAACACGAGCATGATAATCCCTTATCTTCTCCTTCTCTCCTTGGGATAGCTTTGTGATCTCGATCATGAGATCTGCATATTTCTGTTGTTCACCAAATTCTTCAAGAAAACTTTTAGTTAATAAATCCCATGAATTTTTCACATTATCACCTAGTGTTTCAAACCACCTAAGTGCTGAACCATCCAAAAAGGTAGGAAAAAATTCAGTCCATTGTTCCCTTCTTATAAGGCCATTACAAATACAAGATCGCTTAAACTCTTGAATAAAAAAAGAAGCATCTTCATTAGATTGAGCTGAAAAAATAGGAATCTTTCCCATTTTCAAAAGTAACCACCGTGAAATACCAACCCACAAGTACAATTAACGAGACTTATGTGCACAAATAATTGGAATCACTATACTAGAAAGTGACTTTACACCTTTCTACAGTAAAATAGAAATGACCACGGTAAACTATGGTAAAACTTGACTTACTGTGGGTAAAAACTGACTTTACTGTGGTAAACACTATTCACGGTAAAAAGTGAAGTTACTGTGGTAAATACTATTCATGGTAAGAAGTGACTTTACTGTGTGATAAATACTATTCACAGCAAAAATGAATTTATCATGGTAATTACTATTCACGGAAAAAAATGACTTTACCATGGTAACTACTATGCATAGTAAAAAACAAGGTTACCCTCCAATTGATTTTTGACTAAGTGGGAATATCTCTCTAGAAAATCCACCAACGAGGCATGGTCCTGGAAACGGAACCAAAATGTCATCACCAATTTGGCACTATGATAATTCTTCACTGGGAACTCCTCGTGCTATGATTATTTACTAATGCACAGCCTTTAGTTTGGTGGATGTAATCTAGAAACAAAACAACAACATAACACAAGAATACCATCGACTATGATAAGACAGACTGATGACAAATCTGAAATATCAAAATAAATTATAATATTAACATGAAACTGTTACAATCTCACCCATGAGGTACTTCAAGTGTTATTTACTTCACTTGCCTTTCACCAAGACTATGGGAGAAACTTTACAATTACACCTCTTAATGGCTTCTTCAACACACCTTTAAACTGATGGCTTCCTTCGCACACTTCCTACAATATTTTATCACTACTTCCTTCTATGCTAAATGAGGGGGGGTGGCCTCTCTATTTATAGAACTTCCAGGCTTATCCATCTTATATCTAAGATAGGATAAGAAATCCACTTTGACGAATCATATTCCATACCTTAACTCTTATCTGTACATGTAAGCTTATCTGTTAAGATAAGATAAACCTTATCATTTTACATGGGTTCCACATTTTTAGACTTTTTACAAATAAAATACACAAAATATTTATGACCTCACTCCTTGTCCTTATTACCAATATAATATTTATAATTCCTAATCATGTAGACCCTACTTCTCTAATTACCCAAACTTTGACATTTTAACATTACCGGACCACTTACGACAAATACTTACTTTTTACAACATTCCTATTGTACTTTGACTATTACCGTAGTCCACATTATTGGCGGCCCCTGTACTGACGGCGCCGTTATCTTCTATCAGATGCTACTACTAATTCTACTTAACAACATCTTATTCCTAATACATACATTAATGAAATAGAAATTACGGAGGAAAATTTTAGTGTCGACATGCCACAACTGATAAAAAATTGTACCAGATTTTGACAGAGCGTTTGTGCCACTAGAGAGACACCTGCGCCTAGGTTAGTGTGTATGTGTCGGTCTGACAGATTTTCCCATTGCAGTGAAGGTACAGTACGAAAGAGCATTTGCACCCAGGTTAGTTCATCTGCGCCCTAGTTAGGGTATGTGTGCCGGGGTTAGTGCATGTGCGCCAGGGTTGGAAAACATAGATTGAAGCTCCGAAAATGTGCCTGTGCCACCTGAGAGGTACCTGTGCCAGGATTAGTGTGCCTGCGCCCCAGTTAGTGTGCCTGCGCCCCTCTTGCAACCAAAATACGGAAAAAAACACAAAAAAGCTCACAATATTTTAAATTTTAGCAAGTTAGCTTGAAATTGTCAATAACCCATTAAAATGATAGCTATAAATGAGAACCTACATATATAATACTAGCAAAAATCCTAAGAAATTGACCAGTATTTACTATATGTGCATATCAAAGGTTAGCCAAAAACAACAAAATTCAAGCTAAAAATGCTAAGGAACTAAGGATCGCTCCCACTGGGCGTGCCAAATGTGTACATGTATTTGTTAGAAATGCAAAAAGAGTTAGAACTAACACCTAGTAGTCCTAAAACAAAGCTAAATCGAATTCAATGCACCATCATGCTTAGAGCTTAAGCAAAACTAATCTACTAACATCCTTGCATTAGAACATGAAAAAATATTCAAACTAACATGTTAATCCATTAATCTCTATCTCTATTGAATGCTAAAAATGAAATGAACCTAGTTAGATCCTTAGCAATCAAAGGTTTGATTGTATGTTTGAATCCCAAGGTTTTCAAGAATGGAGTCTTGTCAATCCATGACTACAAGACCACTTGACATATCTCCATATGACTTCAAAACTTGGATGGATGAATACAAGAAATGAAAGTAGCTAGCCTCCCCAATGAAGAATGCTCCAAGATGACAAAATGACTATAGTGTATTTACTATATGCTTCACTTTTGTTTCTCAAGGAATAGGTGTAAGTGTAAAGGTAGGAGGAGGGATCTTTATATAGCCCAATGGATAAAGCAATCTCTACATCCCTTTACATGTGGGATAATAGAGATGTTGAGTTAGTTGTGGATAAGGGTGGTTTAGATAGGGTTGAGTTAACTTTAGGAGAGTTTAGCTTGTCCTTTAGTGACTCATGTGGATAAAGGGGGTTTATTAATTGATCAAGATGATTAATTAATAGATGTGCAAGCTTTTATAAGCTTTTTGGAGGAATATTAGCATGATTTAGACTATAGAAGGGGATTAAATCAATTAAATATTGATTTATTGGTTTAATGAAAGGGGAAGCTAATTAATTAATAATAATTAATTAGTTTAGATAGAACGAAGGATTCATTAACGGAAGGTTGTTAATTAGGGTATTTTTTGGGTAGGTGACTTAATTAATTAGTGTAGTGTAATTAATTAACAACGATAGGAGAGAAGATGAGCGCTTTTGACGATATGTCACCAATTTGCAGGAAAGGAGATATTTAGAGCAATTTAAGTATTTAAATTACTCGGGCATAATTATAGGTGTCTACATGGCCCACAACAACCACCCATGATCCTTCTGCCATTAGAGATGATGTCATGCTCAACCTTCCCCTTCTCTTGCTACTATTACCTCTAAATACATCATCTCTAATATCCTTATTTATTTATTTAGTGAATTAAAGTCCATGCATATAGTTGTCAGGGATCAACAAAAAGGACTTTCTCCTTCATTATGACTCATACAACCAACACTACGATACGGGAAGTAGAATCAGATAGAAAAGGGGTCCCAAGAACAACCCATCACTATGGTATATGAATGAGATTTGAGAGTTCATCTAGATCTTGAACTCTATTTAGGTCAGGAAATGGTGTATCATTTTTTCTTAACATGTTGTAAGCAAAATTTTGTGTTAGTATGTAGCTTATAAACTAGGAAATAAATTGATTTAAATCCTAAACTAACACTACTATTTACCTACCTCAGATTGAGTAATGATAGAAGGAGGGAGAAGATCATATACATGCACTTACCGATAAGAAATCCTCCTCTTTGATAGCTTAGATTTGCTCCTTGGATGGAAGTCAAGATGCTTTAGATTTGGGGATTGATTTTAGCAGTACTTCCCCTTGATAAAATGATGATTTTTAATTGATTAGATCCTATGGAGAATTATATTTTTCTTAGAGATTTTAACAGCTTAAGTTTGCAATTGTTCTAAGGTGGTGTGCATGGGAGGTATCATCACTATTTATGGATGGAAGATGGATACATCAAGGGTTGGGATTGATCCATGTAGGATATGGGTCAATGGTTGAAAATGCATGAGAGTGAGGAGTTCTCTAGAATAAGAGAACTATATATTTTGGAAGGATCCTCCATTGAATTGAATTAAAAATTCAATGGGGGAGGGGAAATATTTGAATTTTTTAATTAAAAGAGGGGTAAATGGAGAGGCTTCTAGAAATAGAAGCCTCTAGATGTGGAGGGGTGTTTAGTATGTGGTTGGGTGAAGTTAATCATGTTTAATGAGGGGGGATCAGGTGGAGAGGCTAGGTATAGGGTAGGCATGGAGTAGGTGGTAGGTGGGTGGTAATTTTAAATTCTTAGAAAATAGTTAATAGGGATTAATTAGTGGGATATTGGGAATATTAATAATGTATTAATATTACTAAGGGTAGGATGGGATTTTGGAATGGATAATAGAAATAGTTTTAATATAATAATTAATTATTATATGGTTAGTGATATGATTAATAATGTAAAATGAATGTATTATTTGGTAAATCATTATGTCAACATTTTACATGTCTACATTTTGCCCAACTTTAAAGTGTTTTTGCAAAGCAATGAAAATTCAAAGAAAATAAAAGGAGATAGGATAGATGGTTAGGTTATGCCCCCTCGAGTGGTTCGGTGGGGAGGAATGAGTCGGGTAACCTCTCGAGAAGAGGAAAGACCCAAGTTAGTAGATGGGAGATGAGTAGAGTATGGGAAGAAGATGAGAAGAGAGGATTAGAAGATTAGAATATTAGGAGGAGAGGATTAGAAGATGAGAAGATTAGGATGAGAGGATTAGAAGATTTAGAAGAATAGTTTGAGAGGATGAGAAGTTTAGAACATAGGTTTAATAGGATTAGAAGAATAGAAGATTAGAAGATTAGGAGTTATTGTATTTTGGATTAGGGAATGCCCCAGTCAAGTGGCAAAGATTTAGGATTTAGGATTATAGGATGCCCTAGTTAACGGTGTATGATAAGGGGGAAGATTGAGGATTTGGATTTGAGGATGTTGGATTTGAAGATTCCCAATCAAGGGGTGAGGATTATGGATTTTGGATTTGAAGATGCCCTAATCAAAGGGTGAGGATTTTGGATGTTAAATTTGAAGATTTGGGGTTTGGATTTGAAGATATTAGATTTTAGGATGATTGATTTGATTTAAAGGATTCGAAGATTGAGGATTTTTGTATGCAAGAATGATGATTGGTTTTTGGATCAAAGATGCCCCAGCCAGGGGGTGAGGATTTTGGATGTTGGATGCTAGATGCAAGATGATAAAATTTAGATGGGGTATTAATTGATTGATTGATATTGGATGAGAGGACGAGGAGGTTAAACAGTTAGTTAAACGATGATGAGGATTAGACGTGGATGATGATAAGGTTAAAAGATGATGATAGAAGGGGGTGTGCTACCATAAAGTTCCCACTATGATCATCATTAGCAAAAATGATTAATGATATGGAATAAAGTAAGATACACCAAGGTATTGAAACCATGATGATTGAATTACCAAATGCCCTTGTCCTCATATCGTTGGACATATTAATGGAAAAAAAGATGGCCCTCATATCATGGGACCATGTGAAAGAAATAAAAGAGGCCTCATATCATTAGTTGAAATAGTAAAAAAAAAAGAGGGTCCTCATATCATCGGACCAAAAGAAAAAGAATCAAAAGAGGCCTAATATCATCGGTCAGAAGGCAAACAAGTAAAAACACAGACACATGACATTTTTCGTACTTTTGGAATGGTTTAAGATGGATTTTTTAATTTTTTTTTATGATTTTTTTAATGTTTGATGATTTTTTAGGATTTTGTATGATTTTTTTAATTTTTTTCAATTTTTAACTTTTTTTATAATTTTAAGCGATAGGGGAGGAAATTTAACAAAGGTAGGAAGAAACGGGATGGAAAACAGATAAATAGGGTGAGAGATCAGGCTTCGGAAGTTTTTAGGTCATTGTGGCAAGTATAAAAGGGGTTGAGGGCCCACGGGGCAAATCATTTTCAACATGCATAGTTGAAAATGAGAGCTCATGAGAGGAAGAAATGGCCTACGAGAGGATTTTGGACCACCACGCGGATACAGTGAGGGCGTATCACTAGTCAAGAGTGGCTGAGGCGCATGTGAGTACCTTATTATTAATTATGTTTTTATGTATGCATTTTTCAAGGTTTTTTTAGGGTTTTTGGGTGAGTTTTTAGTAGCTAGGGTTTGAATCGGCGCATAGGTACATGTTATAGTGCATATGCTCCAAAAATGGTGCATATGTGGTAAAGTGTAGCACATATGTGGCGTGTGGATTAGGTGCAACACATATGTTTTTGTTGGTATGAGGTTCAACGCATATGTTTTTGTTGGTATGAGGTTCAATGCATTTGCGAACTGGTAGGGTTTTGGTTTAGCGCATTTGCAAATTGGTAGGGATTAATTTTAGTACATATGCAGATATTTGGAAATCATTTGTGTTTTGAAATTTCACTGAATTTAGAACTCCTGACTTCTGGAAAATGTTTCATTCGTGAGTATGGTCAAATTGGAAGAGATTTAGAAATGATGGTTTCAAACCCAACAGAAGCGATAGGGGATCAAAAAGGGGGTAGATATAAGATATTTGGTCTTTTTGTGTTAGGCTTTCGTTTGAGAAGGGAATCTAGGAAATTCATAACTGAAGCGACCGTAAGGGATCTCAAAGAGATGGATAGGTAAAGTCTTTACTTGATCTCATTTTTGTGTATTTATAAATTTTATTTTGTGTTTTCAGCTCATAGATGAGCATTTTGATCACACATGCTAAAGTGTGATGGCACTGTACACAAAAACTTGACATTACATATACATATACATACATTTTTTTTGTTCAACATTCCTTGTAAGAGTTGACTTGTTCATGGTTTATCTCATTTGTGTACTCTTAGATGGTTAGAATCTCTTATGCTTTTTAAAGCTTTTATGGATGCATGTTATGGATGATGATGATGCAAATGTGATAAAAAAAATAATTTATTTTTCTATTATAATGCAAGAGATAATGAGATGTAAGAGGTTGTGAAATATATTCCTTCATCAGAGCTGTAGCATTAATTTATGGTTCAACCTCTATCTCAACTAGTCCCAAAACCTTTGCATTGTTGTTTGAGCCTAGATCAGGGGAAACTTGAGAGTTGTCAAAAGTTGAGACCTCATTATCATTGTTCCCTACAGGAATACCCTTGTTTATGCTTTGAGGATTCACCTTAACATATTCATGACGTTTAGGGAATGGGTCCCAATAGATTCCTAAATTTGCATTCGGAGGTGCGACCGGCCCTGTGTAGCTCCGTTGTGAGATTCCTTTAGGATTTGCTAGGAACATGTCCAAAAAGAGTTGCATTTGATTCTTATGGAGTATTTGTATGAACTTGTTGCAATCCCTACAAGTTCTAGCATTATGATGAATAACATGATGAAAACTACAATAAATATTGGTATCGTAGTCTCTTGGCCTTTGGTTTGAGTTTTGTTGTTGATTATAACCTCAATTGTAGTTTTGAAACTAGTTTTTATAATCATAATTTGTTACCCCTTGGACAGAGTTTTGGTATATGTTCAGGCCTTGGGTTTGAGTTTGTCGAGGAGGGGGATGATTCACATCAACCGTGTTGACCGAAGAAAAAATATTAGGGCCTATTTGATTTCCTAAATTGTTGTTGTTATGATTGTTAGTGTTACTATTTTTTGTAAAACCAACATTCTTTGTTTGATCGGTAACACCATCCATGATAACACAAGGATTGCGATTCAAGCCCTTAAGCCCTTGGTTGTTGGCTCTATTATTTTAATGACTAGTATTTTTTTGATTAGGGGAAACTAATTTCCCATTGAGACCATAAGTCTTAGACCCACTATCGAGAGCGGTTTGGTCGACTTGGAGTGCACCTTCCAAAAATTCTTTGTAACTACAGAAAGAAAACTTCTAGAATTCCTCCTTAGTCTCTCAATTGAGTGAATGAAGGAAGAGATCACCAAGTTCCATTTGGGCCATGTTAGGTACACTTGCAGAGGAGTAAAGAAATTGATGCCATTTATGAATGAAATGGGCCACAAATTCATTTTGCTCCTGCCTAATATGCAGAAACTCTCTAATCCATGTTCGAAAAACATTGTTCATATCAAATGCTCTAATGAATTCTAAAACAATTTGTTTAGAGGAATGTATAGAAGATTTAGGAACCCGATAGTACTAGTCTAGGGAAATTCCTTCAAGGGTCTATGTTACTGTCATTAGGGAGTTGTTTCCTTAGGAAGTTATAGTAACATAGGCCTTAATATGAGCATTTGGATCTTCCTCCTCCTAAAATTAAGGAAGATCAGGCAATGGTCATGGAAACATGACACCCCGTATGATAAATTCAAAGGGTTTTTACAAATACTTAGCGTAAGTACCCATTGCGTAAGATTCCACCATTGAAGCTCCTTGGTGAGGAGGTGGAGGAGTTGGATAAGATGCAGTGTAGGCATTAGCCAAGGAAAATTTTAGCAGCGAATATTCATATTTTGGTGAATAGTAGAATTCCAGGAATTGATTTTGGCAAATTTTATAGCAACAACAGTACCTAGATTTCACCCAAAAATCCCATAAACAATAATTTGTCCCATCTAAATCTCCAATAAATTTCTTATCCCAATGTATATTTTTATATTAAATCTTCGCGTGATCGTTACGTCAGGATTTTAAAACATTAATGTTTCTCTAAGAAATCGACTCACCAGGATTTGAAAACATTAATGTTTTGCCAAGAAATCAACATGCCGGGATTTGAAAACATTAATGTTTTGCCAAGATATCGACCCGTTAGGATTCGAAAATGTTAATGTTTTGCCAAGAAATCTATGAAACCTTATTTGGCCAAGAAAACATTCCCAAAATTTTCCCTGATATATACACAAAGGTGATGTTTTCCCACAATTTTCTAATTTGCATATTTGTGAAGTAGTAGAAAGGGATTTAGCGAATCAACATATTGTAATTTTCTTATAAAATTTCAAATAAATCTAGGTCTTGTTAGGGCCCGGCTAGTGCATTACAATTTACATCTTAGAAGCACTTACTACAAGTGAGTCCTCAGTCTATTTGAGACCTATTTTCTTTCATGTCGCATTACTTTATCTACGATTCTGCCTTTGTAAGTTATTACAAAGCCTAAACATCCTATTCTTCATAATCACTATGATTCTTTATGTCATCTAGAATAGTCCTCCGCTTGCACAGAATCATAACTAGTTTTCCTATCTTAGATACATCTAGATTCTATGTAATATATATATATATATATATATATATATATATATATATATATATAATTTATTTATTTAAAGTCACTTCATACATCTTCAGGAGCTGGTGCTCGGTATATTCCTTTCTTTATCAGTATATCTTCTTTGAATCTTTTTGTTAATGCTCTCTCTTCTGCAGTATATATATATATATATACTGCGGTTTCACTTTCCATTTATTCCATGACCAATACCATGACCGTTTATCACTTTCCGTTGACACTGCCTCATCCCATAGTGGACCTAAAGGATATATAAAATGTGGTACATTCTACAGGTTTCACGTTCACCAAGGGCATTTCCTTGGGATACTGACGAAATGGTGATGCGTGACACAAACCTCTCAGAAGCTGGGACCAGCTCTAGACCTGAAAACATATCAACTGTGGCTCATTACACAGGGTTCATGTCCACTGGGAGGATGTGGTTGGGAATGGGAGGTTAACAGAATGCCGACAAACAATAATGTATGAAATAGAGACCATATAGAGATGTCCAAAATGAAAAATTCAAGAAATGCAAAAGGGAAAAAATTCACAACAATGAACCGAAAACTAGATAATTAGTATGTGGAAAAACAAAAGACATAAAATAGCAGTTGTGGGAAAAGTACAGACATCTTGTCACAAGCATGCTTCTTGTTACTACCATTTTCCTCACTGTAATGTACTTCAAAAATTTTAAATCATGGAAACATAATGTATTGAATGTACTCCAAGCATGGATTTCCTTCAACAATCTTAGGAACACAAAATGCTTTCTTTATCTTCACATTCACTTATGGCACTGTCTATGAAAATAATTGTGTTATAAATCCATCAGAAACTATATAGTAATAATAATTCACTTTTCTGGAATGATAGTTGGATTGAAGACTATCCTCTGGCTAGCATGGAGTCTTAGAAAATGATAGCTCAACACTACGAAGATAGGGGAAAAGTTTGGATAAGGGAATTTTGGATTCAGGAGGAAGCCATCAGTTGGGAGGTCATTGTCCCCCCTCTGGGTTTTAATGGGGACCTACATATTTTTTGGGAACTCAACAACAAATTAAGGAATTTCTACATACCCAATTTTCAAAACAAGGATGATTCCATTAAATGGAAAGAGGAAGAATCTGGAAATTATTCAGTTAAATTATCTTATAGACTAAAATTTAAAGATTCCATTCAAAAAGAGTATTGGGGTAGAATTTGGGTGAAGGATCTTACTCCTAAAGTAAATATCTTCTATTGGTTGGCGGTCCAAAATAGGATCCTTACGGTGGACAATCTCAGGAAACATGGTATGAAGCTTCCCAACAGATGTCAATTTGTAGGAAAGAGGAGGAAAATGTCAACCATCTTCTCCTTCATCGCCCCTTTTCTCAAAAGGTTTTTGTGACTATCCAGGAATTGTTCAAATTTCAATGGATCATGCCAAAGACTATTGAGGATTTTTGCATACAATGGGAGAGTCCTTTCAATTTCCCAATTTTGGTGATGGCTTGGAAAATAGCCCTCCCTCATCTCTTTTGGGCTTTATGGAAATCTAGGAATGAATGTATTTTTTGTGACCAGAAAGCTAATCTCAAGAGAGTCTAAAGTAGATTCATAGCAACCATCAAAGGAAATACCAAATTGTTTAAAGGTAAGGCAAATAAACCTTGCCCGATATGGGAGGAAGAAGTTCTTACAAGTTTTGCCCTCAGTCCAGTGGAGATCAAAAGACCTAGAATTCACACCAAATGGACCAAGCTAGAGAAAAATGTGGTTAAGATAAATTTTGATTGGGCATCAAAAGGGAATCCAGGTCCTGCTGGGGGGGAGGGGTCATTAGAAGCGGTGATGGTGTTTGGATTTTTTCCTATTCTAGTCCGTTAGGGAGACAAACTAACAATATGGCAGAGGCTAGAGCTCTTCTGTGGGGTGTTAATTTGGTAAAGGATAGAGGGATAAAAAATAACCAGATTGAGGGGGATTCTCTCATTATTGTTAATGCTCTTAACAATAAAAATACTATTAATTGGACCTTAAGAAATGTTCTTAGTGATGTCATGGAAATTTTAAAAGTTTTTAAAAAGGTTTCAATTAATCATACCCTACGTCAAGGTAATACATGCGTGGGTAAGTTGGAAATTTTAAGAGTACAAAGCCATTATTACGAAATCTAGAATAAAGGTGATGATTTTCCCCTAATAATTAATGAAGCAATTGGTAGAGATAAACTACATTAAAATTGACGATTCTTGCACGAGTGAGCATTGGTATCACTTGAACCGAGACAACTTACTTAAGGGGAGAAATTTCTATTGTCTTGATCTTTTAAAAGGGGTTCTGAACATTAGAAGTAAGAGTGGGTGGGATAGGCTCTGCATTACGAATATGGGTGGCGACAAAATTAAGGTTGAGCTGACAAGTCAGAGCATCGAGGCTATCAATTGACCTTTGTGGAAAAAGCTCAAGGTTGGGGTTTTATGCTATTTTATCTCCAATTTGCATGGTTATGATCTTTCGTTGTCGAAAGATTTTGGTATGGCTTGGAAAGAGGGAAAGTGTATAGTGAGAGGTATGGAAATTGAAGTCATTGAGAGCACCATTGCTCAAGCTACGGAGATGCATACGAAAGGGATCAATATTTTTAAAGACAAAACCCGTAGGGAGCACAAAATTGAGATGTTTTTTTGTGGGTAAGGAAAGGTGCTCCTTTTTCACTTATGGCTTAGGTAGATCTTGTATTTCGGGCATCTGGAAAGAAGTGTGCCTCTAAATAATGAAGTACATTACTTTGGATGGAAAATATCATAAAATTTACACACATCATCTGTCTTTCCTTAACATGTTTAGACACAAAATCATGGTGAGCATTCCATTTTTCCTTTTCATGTCATTGACTGCTTCTTTGAAGGCATTCCAAAATGACAAGGCAGAGACACCTTTGCATGAAGGGGTCATCCTTCTGATGTATGAGAATGGGAAACCCATCCCTGCTATTTCCCTCAAAGATAAGGAACAGGAGGAGGACATAACCCTGGTAGAGTGCCTTACCAAGATGAGAGCCATTAAAATGTTTGGGTATAGGAATGTTGTGGAGGATGGAGGTTTGGAGAAAGGTGTGGAAGGTAGAGGTGAAGTGAGCACTTCTAGGAACAAGGGTATTGATGGTAGTGAAAAGGATCTTGAGGGATTGATCAACAAGGTTCAGTATTTGGAAAGGGTTATTCAGGCGATGGAAGAGACAAATGCCGGCTATCGCGAAACCATAATGGAAGTCATTTGAGCTTCCAAAAAAAATTGTTCAGCCCAAGTGAAGTACAAATAGAAGATTATTGTGCTGGAGACATAGGTCAAATATTTGAGTGACAATATAGACGTGATGGAGGAGGGCATGAAAAAGAGGAAGTTCAATTTATGTATTAACATCTCTAAGGAAGAGCTGGAAGAAGATATGACTACGATGAGAAAAGAGGGGGGACTCAACAAAGATAGTCCTACTGACAACAGGGAAGCCCCTAAAAGTTAATTGATCTTCTGGTCCTGGACTATTGGCAGGATTTTTGTGAACTATCTCAGCTTGGTTCTTTCTAGATGTTTCATTTTATACCTCTGGATTTTTGGTCATGGTCCTGGATTTTCGTTGTAAGAGTTAAGCTTGTTTAACTCTTTTTGGACCTTTCTGTCTCTTTTTTGCTAGGTGTTCTATGCTCATTTATGTTATTCCCTCATTTGTAAGGCCCTTGGAAGCCGATCCCTATTTTTACCTTATTTAATAAAAAATACTAATTCACTTTTATTAATGTTGAAGCAAAATTGGAATCTATCTCTCCACAACAAGAATTTTCCAAAAAATAATGTAGGGGTTTACACCTCCTCTTCTTCCTCCATGAAGATTGCAGAAGTGGGATCACTCTTCGACATATTTTCTTATCCTTGTTATAGCATGCTTACTTGTTACTGCCATTTTCCTCACTGTGGTGTACTTCAAACTTTTTAAACCATGGAAACATAATGTATTGAATCTACTCCAAGCATGGATTTCCTTCAACAATATGAGGAGCACAAAATGCTTTCCTTATATTCACATTCACTTCTGGCACTTCCTATGAAAATAATTATGTTATAAATCCATCAGAAAATGTATAGTAATACTAATTCACTTTTATTAATGTTGAGGCAAAGTTGGAATCTATCTCTCCACAACAAGAATTTTCCAAAAAAGAATGTAGGGGTTTATACCACCTCTTCTTCCTCCATGAAGATTGCAGAAGTGGGATCACTCTTCGACATCTTTTCTTGTCCTTATCATAGTCCAGAAAACGCGTCTATAATATTTAATATAAAGGAAAAACATCAACATTCGGGGATATTTTTAATTCCTGCATCCTTCAAGTTTATTTAACTCATTCTCCAAGTAGGAACACATCATTTTACAAAGAATACCCTTATCATGATTGTATCATATGTGCAACATCATATCAAAGCATTCAAGCTTCTCTCAAGAATAATGATACTTTAGCTAGATTTGACACATTGACATTTCATTTTCAAGCCAAAGAGCCCTGTATATTTTCTCAACCTTGAATTCACGGTCTCATACCATAATGAATCTTAGATGGAAGACCATATATTCTGTCTCAACTCTTTTGAAATGATGAACACTCTTGGTAATTGGATTATGACAAACCTCATACCTCTGATGAATCAATAATTTCTTCATGAGAAGGTGCACACATTATTTGGCTTGATGACAACATTTAAAACCTCTATAGAACAAGAAAAACCTCTATAAATTATAACAGAGCTCGGTCAGCAAGACTCCTTCATTAATCAACTAAAGAAAAATCATGAATCAATGAACTCAGAGTCCTTCATGAAAAGATACATACTATACTTTGTTTCAAACTGAGCACAGACCTTGAGATCACCTATTTCATGGTTGATTAGCTACAACAGAGACTTCTTATCACTGAAGTGTCTTACCATTAGATTGTCTTTGGATGCTCAACAAATCATTTAAATTGCTTGTTCTCTTCTCAAACCTTTGATACATTTTCATTTTGCTTGATGTATGCTCTAATTCTTATCATACTAATGTAACACTCTTGCAAAAAGTAGAACTTGTTAAGTGACATAATATTATTTTTCTTTATACATATTTCTCATGTTGAGATATATGTGCACATATCAATATCATTTAATCGAACATGTTGTATCTTTTTTTCTTTCAATTCTATAGGATTCACTGATTCAGAAAAATGGCACCTAAAAAGGGAAGCTCGGCCTTTGGAAAAAATGTTATTCCAACCCCTCCTGGGTGGTACTGACATTCGAAAAATAACATCTTATTTTGAGAAACCATCTAAGGAAACCCATCCTTCTCGAGCAGGACCATCACAATCAAGGGATACTAATTACATTCAAAATGAAACTTAGAATCATAATGTGTTCATTTTTTATATACCTGATGTTGTCAATGACAACAATGAAATGCCTCCCCTTGAAGACATTCCATTGAATGATGTTGAGTTTGAAACTGTACCACCTACCTAATTGAATGAAGATGACACTGCATCACCTGTCAGTGCCTAAGTGAATGTTGGAGGTGAAACTTATGGCAGTGGTAGTCAATGGAATTTAAATTCCACCAAGGAAAATACTAAGCGGACACCTATTTCTGGAAGAAAGAGAAAGGAAAGAAAATGGAACTTGGGAATGAGTTTCACGTTAGAGTGGGTTTCTAAGTTTCCATTTATCGACCCTATTTAAAATTAGAATAAATATGAACCTCCCAAAGAATGCATATGTACAATCTATAGCTAGAAATCAGGTAGGAACAAGACAATGCAACTTAAGTTGGATACTATTGAGAAGCATGTAGGAAAGATATATGAAAAGATAATTGTAGATGGCATTGAGAAGAATGTTTCTAGATGGAAAATTGCGGATGATTGTTTCCATATTAGGTATGAAAAATAATTTTAAGATCACAAGAGAAAAGAAATAATAGTCACATTGAATGGAGGGACAATTACCTCTCAATTCAACAAGATCATTCAAAACAGTCTTTTGGGTAAAACAGTTCAACTAGCTTCTGTTTTTCACATTTTGAAAAGAGGTTGTCCTATAGCAAATTTTCCTTAACAAAAGAAGATGTTGTCTTTCCTTAGTGTCCCACGCTTTCCTCATTCTCACTGGTCAAAAAGTAGTGGTTGGGATTGGGAAAAATGCCTAAATATGGTTGAGAAATAATACTTGAAAGAGAAACTGAAGTTTGCATGATACATATCTTTGTCTATTGATGAAATTATAGTAGTAGATAATAATAATGCTTGGGTCTATATGCATGTGTATACTGTTGAGAATTATGTGAGACAACCTCACTTATTTTCCATTCACAAGGTGAGTGAGAAATCCACTGCTGAAAACCTTTGTGAGTTGGTGATAAATTTTTTGAAGGAGATCGGTGACATGGATGATGCTGCAATTACATCAAAAATGGTATGTGTCGGGGTAGATGAGGCATCTATAATACAAGGTCATCGTAATAGCCTATGTGTAAGACTCCAAACATCTCATTGCACTTATATGATTGACATTCATTATATGGCTCATAGAATGAACCTAGCTTACAGAATAGTTGGTGAATTTAAAATTGTAGAAAAAGTTTGAGACCTTGTTCGAGATGTACAATGTTTATTTATGTCATAGTCATAAAAGGTTCATGGAATTCCAAATATTTGCAGAAGGACTAACAAGTGGGCATAAACTATTAAAATATGTCAACACCAGATGGATCTCATTTTACCAACCGGTTTATAGGGTGTACAAAGAGTATTAATCATTATTGTTGATTTTTCTAGTTTGAGGAAATGAGTTTGTATGCCAATAGAATATTTGTATCTCAATAAAACTGATTTTATAACTCCAAATTTTGATGGTTGGAATGATTTGATAAAGATTGGAAATTCAAGTAGCTTTCTGAAGCTCAACTTGTTTGGGGAAGTATGTGCTTATGTACGTGGATATGAGATATCGATGTACATGTTTAAAGTAGTAGCCGATAAGGTTGAGGAGGTAAAAGTCACAGGGTTGTTGTTTGATAACATTGCATCATTAACAAGGGCAAGGTTAAGAGAAATTGTAGTGTCCCTACTAGAAGAAATAAGGGAGCGATTTAGAAGGGATGTTTACTTGAAAAAATGGCTATAGTAAATCCGACCTTTTGGAATCCTGTCCAAAATGAAAGACATGAAGGAAGGACTACTTCAAGGTTGACTACATTGATTCAACATTTTTGTAAGTCTGTTGATATCAATAGAATGAATATTCCAGGTATTTTGAGCAAGGACAGTTTGATTACTCAATCTCATGAATTCTCCACTACAATGATTCAACAATTCAAAGATGTGGATAATCCCTTATAGTGTGGAACAATAACCTGGCTATGGAAAAAAGTTGGGGTGAGTACTATTTTACAGCAAACCATGTCCAATTTTTTTTCATTGGTTGATATATGTCAAGCAATGATTTTGGGTTCAGTTGAAGATGAAATAAGTTTCAGTGCTTTGGCCTTTATAAAGTGAAAATTGTAAAACAAACTTGACAAAAATTTAGACAATTATTTGAGAATGTATACATCACGGTACAAAGTGGATAACTTTCCCTATGACAGGGATCTGATAGTATGGAAGTCGATTACTGAAACGAGAGGGGGCTGAAAATAGTGGCACAAATACAACAAACAATCCTGTTGTAGCAATTGACTATCAAGAAAGAGAGATTCAGTCTCAAATATCTGGTGAATCAAATGATAGAGATTATCTAGTTCCATCAAGTTGGAAGTTTCCATTGGTGGATATCCCATGATATAGATGTTCATATAATAATTAATAAATTCAAATATTTAGTATAATGTTCTGAATCTCAAACAAGAAATAACGCTCACTTCCAAAATTACATGTGTCTAAAGGTAATCATATTAATTCCATTTCTATTTTGATTGCAGAAACATTACAAAGTCATGTTTTAATGATTATTTAATATATTTCACATACAATGTTGTTGATCTCTTTTATAGAAAGCATACATTGTGACTGATTGTCTATTAAATCACAATCCATTTACATTATTATATACTTTAGGCATATAAGAGTTATGGTGATTAATTCTGAGATAGAATAAGTGGCTTTTCTTGAATCATTACTGAAATGAAAATTTAAAAATAACACTATTCCTCATTCAACTTGTTTGAAACATGCCTCGTATGAAAAAAATGAAGATTGTCATTGCAACAAATGGAACAATTTATCAGAAGATTAAATTACCCTTAATTATGTTATGATCTAAATACACTAAAGAGTAAATCCATGCACATATAGATAACTTGTGCACCTCTTTGTAAAATTTTGCTTCAACCACAAGCAACCTAAATATCACATGTTTATTAATACAATAAACATAAAGATAACTCTAGTCTATTAATAAGACAATTTATTATTTTTTATCCTATGATCATGATTTCCTCCCAAATAATAGAAACAATAAAACCAAACTACCGCTTCAACTTAGAATTAGAGTCCACAACTTAAACAAATTATATCATCTTCTGTAACATACTCCACTCTTCATCTGTTGGGATTGCAATTTGTTGTAAATCAGAGGGATTGACATGTAACTTTTTTAGCAATTCATAACTTATAGTGGAGCTTTCCTTTACTTTTGAATGCAAATTTACTGACAAAGTTATTAAGGGTTTAACAGAGTCATAAAATTTTGTCTCATCTAGCTTCTTAGGAATTCAGTCCTTTTCTTGAGTCATTTTTTCTTTCATCTTCTTCTGGAATGCATCCTTCGTAAAGAATTGGTGTGTTTTGTCAAAAGGCTTTGGCAAATCAAGATTTATGAACTCTCGTACCTTTCCATATAGCTCATGTAACGTTCTTTGACACTTACTCAAATATTCATGTGCTTCACCCAACATCACACACTTCTAAATGATACATGATACCTTTATTGAGGCATCAAACCGGTTATGAATTCCTTTGGATGCCAATTCTATGTCACTAAATTTGTAGATAGTTTCCAAAATTTTCTTTGTTGTATCCTCTCTTAAAGCCATCACTTTTCTGCTACCTATTACATATTCATGGAGCTTATCATAGATTCTTTTTAGATCAGTCATGAATTCAAAAAATCTAATCAAATCATCAATTTTTTTGTTTATTTGCCCCCAAACATTATCTATCATATTAATCAATGCATTTTTATAAAATCTAGATAGTTTGATGTTGGAAGACTCTATTTCCTTTTTTTGATTTCGCCAATTCCTATTGCAATATTTCATTTTGTTTATTGTCATCATCTAGGCTTTGTTCCCATTTTTTGACCTTGTCTTTCTCTTCCTTCACAACCTCTTTCAATTATCCCAATGTTTTTTTTAATCTATTATTCTTGCTCGTTGTTTCCTGTAAATGTTTCTTCGCATATTCTAGTTCTAACTGTGCATATTAATTCACAACAACTACAGTCATAGAGGTAGATGATTTTATCTTCCTCTCCAACTCACCTGTCTTATTAACTGTTGTTTTTCCTTTTGCTTTCTCTTTTTCCAGGTCTGCTTCTAACTTTTGAATCTTATTATTCAACTTATTGATCACCCTCTGTGCCTTTAGTAATGTTGTGTAAACCACATCATTGTTCCTTTTCAATACATTAATTTTGTGAGAAGGTTTCATTACCTTAAGATCCATTTGAAGGGAGGTCACATCATAGTCAGTGGGAAGCATTTCATTCTCTGGTTTTACAACTTTTGGCACAACATACATGTATTCCAGGGTATCTATGTCTGGGTTATATGTAGGCAATACCCTCATTGTGGCTGGATTTAAAGTTCCACTAGCTTGTAGAATTTTCTTCTTGTTTCTTTTTACTCTTTCTGATATATTGGAAAACTCATCTCGGTATTCAAAACCTGAGGTGTTCATAGGAGTGAACTATTCCACCTTCAATGGAGAAGGAGTAATTGAAGTTTGTGAATAATTTCCCTATGTAATGATAGATTGTTTAGGGGTGGCAGTGGTACCACCTTTTATAAATAGTTTCCTTGAGCCAAGAGTAATTATCCCTGTGTCTCCCTCTTCTCGCTTCCTTGTTGGAAAATATCCCTAACAACTTCAACTATCTCTATTGGCCTCTTTAAGTTTCCAACACTCTGTTGACTACTACCATCATCACTAGAACTTCCAACCTTAGCAATAGTAATAGATTCATGGCCAACTTCCCCTCTAGGATTTTCAACGTGTGGCTGAACTATTTGCTGAGGATTTGACTCTGGAGTAAGTTACACTAGATTAACACTTGTAGATGTTTTATTATGCAGTGGTCCTTTCTCCAAAGGTGAAGCTATAAGGCCTGACCTATTGAAAACTTTTCTAGACTGTGCCTCTGGTGGAAGCCAAATGCCTTATCCTCTTAAACCCAAACCACCACCACTAAAACCCAAATTTTCAACAATAACTACTCATGTAGAATATATTTGTTTCAAGCCTTCATCAAGACTTGGTTTATATGTGCTAGGGGGACTGTGTAATTCCTCAGAGGCAGTGTCATCATCACTACTTACCTCTCCAGGATGCTCTTTGCTTCCACAATTTGCTGAAATATGGATCTTCTAGAATAGAATCATAGTCTTCTACAGATTTTGGATGGCCTAGGTCCTGCCTCATAGACCAAAAGGCATCAATTTTTGACCTTGTCCAATTTCTATCTCACAATTCTTGATGTAATGCCTTTGGCATGCTTTTAGAGTACTTTTTATCAGGTTTTGCATAAAATTTGGCAGATTGAAAATCCTCTACCTTTTTTGTGGAGGCTCAGGCAATCCAAAAATTTGTTTTGACAACTCTTGAGAACTAATTCCTTTCTCAACATCAATTTCATTCATTACGTTATTTATACTTCATCCCAAGAGTTCTTGTTTTTCAATTTTTCTAGCAAGGGTTTGCTTTCATGTTGAATTTTAGTGGCAAAGTTCTTGTTCACCACTACCCTTACTTTAATCACCTCACATGGGTCATACACCCAGTGAGAGTCAACATCAAACTTAAAAATTTATAAGATTTCATGTGCCACATAGAATGTTTTTCTTTCAAATGTGAACCCTCCACATGAGAACGATAAGGAAGGAAATATGTTCTTCTTTTGCTGAGTAAAAAAATAGAAATTATCTGTGCTTTCCATCTCCGTATATATTCCAAGGAAAAAACTCTCTTTGTCACATGTATTGGTGATTTGGAAGGTTGTACTCCTGATCCATAAAACCTTAGCACAATATATTCCTCCATGAAGTACTAGTTTGCTAACTGTATTTTTGATCCCAGTTGAATGCAATCTCTACATTTCATAGGCAATCTAGGAAATGTACTTTTTGTAATTGCTTCATAAATTGGAGCCCAAAAATAATCCACAAATTGATCTGTAGTCCCTTCTATTATCATACATCCTTATCTTGGGGGTCCACTCAGTTAATGGACACATCACTTGTTGGCAAAACCTCAACATTATAGGGCTCAATTGCAAGTTTTTTTTTTCAAACCATTCACAAAACTGCCATAGAATTAAATAACACAAGTAGGTAGTGAACCTAAAGGTCTTAGTGTCGGAGCCTTCTTTGATTGTTGATAATTGTTTATGCATAGATTCTGTAATGTACCCAACAAATATGTACTGACAAGGTGGAGTAATGAAATGGATATTATATACCATTTCTAGGAGGGTTTCATCCACTTTCTCATCGCTATCGAAGCCAAGGAAAAATACTAGCATAGAAATGGTATCCCTGACCCATGGTTTAAACATATCAATTGCATATGGAGCCTTCCCTTTTGGTACTCGTTGCATCAACTATGTTAATTTTCACAAAAACTCATCTCTATCTTTTTGATTGGTGGCACATGATAATCGCTAGCAATTTTGTCTAGGTTTATGCGGGTGGTTCCTAAATCTTTGCTTTCAAACCCCAACACACGACCAAGATTTACCTCTGTAATGGACAAAATTTCTACTGTTGTCCTTTGCAACAATTAATTTTTTTGTCCCATCATAATTTTGGGCACATATATTGACAAATTCAGGGCATGGGTAAAACCTCATGGAGCATCATGTGTCCCAATCCAGACCCCCATGTTACCCAACCTGGTTTTAATTTTACCTGATGGGTTTGAACGTCTACTTTCAATCATCTTTGTCTCAGACGTGTATCTAAGTTGTGAAGCTTTTGTGCCAATTACAGGATCATAAATATCATGATATTCATTAGTAAAACCACTTCCAGGGGGTTTAAATTTTAAGCAGTTTGGTGTATGGGATTTGGTTTTTACTTTTACTTTGGGATCCTGTGGAAGTAGACATGCTTGGAATTTTGGATTCTGTAAACCCTCAACCCTAATTTTCAACTATTATATTGAAATATTTCAAAGTGAAGGCTTATATTGCAGTGCTATTTATAAAAATATAATATTTAAAGAATGCAAGATTCAAATGCAGGATGACACTTACTCACGAAATATGAAAATTTTGAGTCTTACACGGTCCGCAACTTCTACGAATATTTTTTACCTTCTATTGCAGTATGCCTTCTAGAAATAAATTTCAATTGTTGCAGTCACATTTAATATCACCTCTGGGTGGAGGAGGTCCACATCACTGGATGACAATGTCACTTAGCTAGCTACTACTCCACACTTCCATTCACAAATTTGTGTCTAGGCCTTCGTCCCGGAATAGAGTTTGTATCCTTGATCTTAATATATCAAACCTATGCAATTATTTATCAAATGGCCACGTGGCAGGATTTCAGGCCTCCTCGAGGCAAAGGCATTCCCCATACTCCAAGCCCGCAAAATGAACTGATTCAATAATAAAGTTTTGGGTCCGGTCAGGTGACAGGTGTGGGAATTTAATGACTTGGTCATGCTGAAATTTTTGGGGGTCGTTAAAACATTTTAAATAATAAACCCTAGCTTTTTCCCCATGCCATGTGGAAGAATTCCAGTGGATTTCTTTTTGCCTTGCCCCCACGGACGTGAACCTCCCAATTTAGGCGGGATGAATTATAATTTCAGGTCCGGGTTTAATTAGTTCATTGTTGGTCATGGACATTGGAATTGGAATATATGATGGGCCCCAACATATTATATAGTTTTTACATTATTGATTTCTTAAATTAGATTCTTTCTTTCTTAAATTAATTTATTTTTCAATAAATTAAAAAGCTATCACCCCCGCTTTTTCCCATGCCACATGGATGAATAAATATAATTTAAAGTACATTCAATATATATTATTATTATTAGCTTATTGTTAAAGCGGGTTACAAGGGTCCCATTCCCTTTACAAAAGAGAGAGGTACATGAACCTCAGATACAACATGAAGATGCAAAAAACTTCATCAATAATGACTACTACAGGTATATCGAGCCCATGTTAAAGTGGGTTGAAGGGTCAGTCCAAAAGAAGGAAGGAAGACTATATGACTGTTGGGTATATCGAGCAAAATCCAACCATAAGGAAGGAAGGACTATAGCTATACTATAGACATTACAACATATATTTAGATCGAGGATTAATCCCCTGAATCAGAAGACACAGAAAAAATTACAACTGGAGATCCCTGCCTCTCAACCACACCCTCCTCAGAGTCCTGAGAATCAACTTCATTGGCCCAACCGCCAAAGATGATTATAAGATTCCCTTGTAGTTTCATGGATTTCCATCCACCAAAGTGGCACTAGCTCGATGGGAGAATTGAGGGAAGCCAAATTAGGGAGTTTGAAGTGCGTCCTTCCAGCATTCTTGTCACGATTGAACACCACCAACTTCTCTGTGAAGGCCATCAACTCCCCATGGTGACATTTCTAGTTCCCTGAAGATGCTCAAATCCACACCACCCCAAGAGCTTCACCTCCTCCCCCGCTGCCAAGAAAGCAACATTACACTTTTGCACTTCTGTAACCAAATTTCCGTAGAAAGATGACCGAACCCAGTGGAGAGCAAGGTTGACCGCATTAGGCTTCGATGGCTCAGTTATTAGAAGATTTTCCACAAAAAACTGAGGCCACACTACTATTAACCCTACACCATCCATCCTCAAACAGATATTTTTCCAAAACCAATTTAATTGCCTCCAGATCGCTACCATTACCAATTTTGAAGATCTACCGTAGACGATTATCAATATAGATGACCTTGAAAGCCATTTCCCTTTTATTGCAAAATAAAGACAACAGGGGAACTCGAGGGGAATCCATAGGTGCTCACTGAAAAAAAAGGATGAAAATGAAAAAAATGACCCATAATAAATAGGCAAAAAATAAGACCCTTCACATGCTCGAAAAGATTGGCGACAACATATATTTAAGGCCCTTCCGTATTTAAGATGATTTTGAAGACCATCCCAAATTCCAATATATATATATATATATATATATATATATATATATATATATATATATATATATATATTATATATATATATATCATACATATATTGCATTTATATCATTATATATTATTGATTTGTTAAATTAGATTCTTTCTTTCTTAAATTAATTTAAAGTTTTCAATAAATTAAAAAGCTATCAAAGTTCAATTTTCAAAATACAAAACCAAATATCCATAGATTTAAGATGAGAATAGATCAAAGAAAGTCTTTCTAAAGAAAATGAATATGAATAAAATCAAATGTTGCTTAATATTATTTACTATTTGAATTGAAATAACTAACGAAAATGTTGTTTTTAAATAGAATTCAGAATTGTTGATGTCATTACTGATGAAATATAGTGTTTTCACATTTATATAGTGTTTTCAAAATTATTTTTAGATGTTATATATTTCATAATTTTGACATTTTTCATATTTATTTTATTCAAATTAATCATATATATATTGAAAGAAAATTAACATTTTCATTTTTTTCTGTTGAAGGGTAATGTGTTTTCTAATATCTCATTTACGATAGGGTAAAGCTTAACCTAGCCAGTCAAATTAAAGTATGGGGAGCCCTTCAAATTTGATCACTGAATGCAATGATGGCCATTTCAATATATTTTGCAGGCAAGTTCCCTTTTCATAAAGCTTAGTAACTTTTGAATATACATGACAACTGAAATATGTCACTTCCAAATTTCTAAAATATCATTTCTTATATTTTATATATGTAGTTAGTTTCTTTTTTTTCCAAACATGTCTCCTCATATATGTGATGAAATCTAAACAAATCTAAAAAATACATCAATCAAATGCTACTACAACTGTGAGCAATTATTCAACAATATTCTCAAAACAAAATGGGGTTCTATTTTAGGGGCCCCTGCCCTTGAAAGCATATATATACATACATACATGTATACATTACACAAATACATATTACAGATTGCTTTATAAAGATAAAATATAATGGTCATTCTTCTTGAAGACACAAATTCATCCGAAACACTGGAGCACATTTTAGCAGCCTGTCCTTGTGTTGGATAAACACGTCTTTGTACACTGTGCTGAAAATGAACTGGATATCTCCCACTAAATCCTGTGACATGCCCATATTTAGCAGCTCCTAGAATCCCACCCGAGGCCCATTCAGTATTTCAGTGAATTCTCTTTTCCTTTTATGTGAGTTTACCCACTCAGAAAGAGAGTCTCCCCCTCTTATGTATCCTTTGGTTTTCTTCCCTGAAGAAAGTCGAGCTACAGGGAATTGACGAATTCTGCTAGTGCCAGAAGAGCCCTCCCTCATGATCCTCCTTTTCTTGAGAGGAAAGGCGTGGGTGCTTACCATGGACCATACTTCGGCGAGGGTGGTTTCTAATGTTGTCAACCACTTCTTTGTTTCATTCTCTGGAAAATTTGGGGGTTGTTCTTCCCCCTGTTGAGTAGGTAGTGAGCTTGGTATTGAGAGCTCTGTGGTCAATAAATGAGGTTTGTAAAAATCTAGGTTGAAACCCCACTGATCACCTAAGACATAGGGGCAAGTGGCGTATCTAGTGGTTCTTTAATTGTTTGGTGTTCATGTGATAATCTAGGTGAATCAGGTGGAAATGGAGAGCTTGGAAAATAGGAAATGAAGGACATAATTCAGACAAGTGATGCAAGAAAGATAAAAGCATGTCCTCCAGAGAGGAAATATTGGGAGAGCTGGCCCTGGTGTCTGGTATGCTGAGAATGTGGTAGATGAGGGCCTCATTCGGCCCTATCAGCTGGAAACACTCACCCAAATGGGTGAGTTTTGCATTAAGAGGATTCAATTCTGTAGATGAAGAAGACATGGACGCAGGATGGTTGATTGAAAGCAGATGGTGGAGGACGCTTGGAAAAGTTATGTGGTAAGTTGGTAACATGTCATCACCAGGTTTAAATAAGCATGTCTTTTGAGCTGATGTGTGAGGGAGAAATCATTTCGCCATCAATGCCATATCCTCCCAAAATCGATAGCCTTGGCCCTCGACCTGAATTTTAATTGAAATTAATACCTATTCATGTAAAGTGTGCCACCAGAGATTTAATCGGCACCCTCACAGTTAAGAAATGTCTTATCAAATTTAATTCTTGGTCACATTATATTTTCTAGGATGAAGGTCCAGGAAACAAGATATTTAATAAATATGGAAAAGACATTTTTCATAAAAGTGACATATTTAATAAATATGGAAAAGACTTTTTCCATAACTTTAGTCTTTAAAGTGATGCATTTAAATTTTATTATTTTTGATGTGACACATTTTATCGACTACTTTTGTATCAAATTTTAAGTGATAAATTGGCAAGTACTAGTCCTTATCTTTAGTATTTACATCTACCCTCACCAATACCATTATAATTTATTGGTCCATGCTCGACGATTAGCTCCTCTCCCTTAATATATTGCTCGAATCTCGATATGTCTATCCTTAATGATATTTTATTCATCATGATAAAAGGATGTTTAAACTTTAAAAGGTGAAGGCACATGGGATAGTGACGCCAGTTTAAAGGCAAAAATTTCGCCATGGCCCATGATTTGCATTTAATATTAACCATCAATACATACCCAGGTTTGGTGGACACGTTTCAAGGTCCAGTCGAAGAACTCACTCAACAATTATAAATTCAAGGCCCATGGTCATTTTTTGACACTTAGTTTCTTTTGCAAAATCATGGGGGACCAAATTGAGCGCATCAAACCAATATCAAGCCATGAATACGTCGTGGTTTCTTCTAGTTCTGATACAGACTCAGACGAGGTTATTGTTGGGAAATCCTTCACCCTCTTTACTTCTAGTTCTCCTTCTGATGGTGCTTCCACCCCCCCTCTCCTAGCTAGTCATTTGCTGCCATTTTTTCCCTTCATTCTCTTGGAACTTCTCCTGTAGAGCTCTAACCGGATTCCCTGTCTGAGCAGCCAATTCCTGAAGTATTACGAGAACTCTCTATTCTTTATCCAGAATCCCCAGACCTGGAACCTATGGATTCTCCACATGCTGTTAAGAAATGATGTGGATATGGAAATTGATGGCAATCTTTGAATCAATCCCCGGTGGTGACCCCTCAGATGGACAGTCATGTCAAAATGGTGTCTTCCATCCTTGCAAAGCTGTCAGTGAGCTTTTGAAGTGCTTAAAACCTGGAAAGACTTAACAGACACCAACAAGAGCTATCATTGATAAATAATGTGTCAAGATACTAACCCTGGCTGACACTCTGGTGGAGAAGATCGATACCGATGCAGTTAGGAAAGCGGTACAAGAACTGATAAATATATTATGATATGTAATATTTATGTTATAATATAGTTATAGGCTTATAGCTTTTTTGGTATGCCTATGTCATGATCACAGTTACCAAATATACGGTGGATTTGGAGAAATTTACCATTTTTTTGCGTTTTCTTCCATCCACCGTATCAAACACCTAAATTTTCAAGATTTTATAGTTTAAAAATAGAAAAAACAAGAAATCAAAACCTGCATACTCTTGTTTATGTTAAAAACAAAAAAAAAAAACAATTTTTTTTTCGAGATTTTATAGTTTATGATATGTAATTTTTATGTAATGTAATGTTTATGTTTCAAAAAATATATGAGATACTCTTGTGGATACTCTTGTTTATGTTTCAACAAATATATTTTTCCTTGCCAACACATGTTCTTGTGGATACTCTTGCATTGCTACAGTGTTGCGCCTTTTGATTTGTCTTCTCCTTCTTGAAACACCAGAATTTGTTCTTCATTTTAGTTTATTTCCAATGCAGCATGGAAATCATGTTCTGTGGGATCATTCACTACCTCAAGATGTTTGGGAAAATGGTATTTCTTTGGATTCCATTAGAATCCATATGCAGGTTCTCTCTAGTTTCTAAGGAATGGAAAGCACTCATGACTTCCACCAGATTCTTCAGGCGTTACAGTGAAACAAGGAACAAACATCCATGGATACTTGTAAATCATGATCATGGTCATCATTGGCTAAGATATGAATTTTACAGTAGAACATGGAAAATTCTCAACTTTTCATGTGGTTATCATGCTTTGATTGGGTATGGTTTGAAGATTCACATTGAGGGATAATATTATTTTGTTCATGTGACAGTCATGTTTCAAGGGTATGTAATCCACTGAAGCTAGGAACCTCCTTCAAGCTTCCTCAGATGTTATCAGCTCAACTTAATGGATGAACTTTTATATTTATGTGTGGGGCATTCTGGTGGCAGATGACAACAAGGGGTACAAAGTGGTTCAAGCAAGCGCTAATAGATCTGGAGTTAATGCAAGCTATGGTACTATAGAAATTTATGATTCTTCTATGGGGACTTGGAGGATTGTGGCACGATTGAGAGATTGTTTCTTCTATGGACCCGTTGTCTTCAGCAACAATTTTTTCTTCTTAATGTCATATGAACCTGTGTTGGGTGTGATAATTTATAACAAGTCAAGATTATGCTACTGTGCATTTTGTGTTGTTACCTGTAAGATATGGCAGAGACCATTTCCCTCACTACAGACCAAGGTTGGTTGTATCTGAAGAAAGGGTGCTACTTGCAGCACCAATTGTAGATGGGGACCATTTGAAGGACATAATTGTGTTTGAGCTTGAGCTTGAGTTTGGAAGGAGGAGAGGCAATGTTTGGTCTTGGAAAGAAATTGCAAGGATGCCCCACGTAATGTTCCAGTGTTTTTTGTGAGGAAAAGGATGTTCTTATTTAGTTGCACTGTGGTGGGAGAGTTCTTGTGTTTCAGAAAGGTGCTTTCTAGAAATATCCTCATCCTTTGTTTTCATTTAAAGCAAGGGTCTTTGGTCGTGGTTGCCAGAATATATAAACACAACTGGCATGTGTTATAATAGTGGCATCACCTTTGAGCCCAGGCTGATTTGAGACAACTACTTGGCTCCTACTATATATCCATATATGTGTATGTATGTATGTATATCTGTAAATATATATCGAGCTTTATGTTTGTCTTTGCCAAAGCTTATAAGCAAGAGTAATCATTGAATTGTCTGTTTTTTTAAAGTAGAAGAACCTTGCAATCAACTATGGGAATAACACCAGAGAAATAATCAGTCACAAACTTTAAATGACATGAGCCTAAGACATGATAACCTTTTCCTCTGCTACATGCTATTTCCTGTGAGATCACAAATTGCCAATGTGTTCCTTTGAAATAAATTCATCTTCTTGGACTTGAATTAAACTTAAGTTTCAAAATTCAAAATCTTGATCATGTTTCTCGGCACACACATGTACAAATACCAGTGTAGAAATATGCTTCACATGTTGCGAGCACTACTTCTCCACATCATTACATTTACCCCTGCCTGTTATTAAAAAAACACATTCTTACTGCTGCACATACCAGACATAAAAAAATTAATAGCAACCAACTGGTGTATCCTTGATTATTAAATATAAGTTATTTTTGCCTTATTATTAAAGTTTTCAATCCTTCCCTGCCCATCAGATAGACATGTGGCAGGATTTTGGGCCTCCCCAAGTCAAAGGCATTCCCCAGACTCCAAGCCCATGGAATGAACCGATTCAATAAATTTTTGGGTCCGTGCAGTGTCGGTGAGGCAAGGCAGAGTGGTAGTGAGCAATCACAAGATACCACATGTCATTTTCCTATTCCTCTGAGTGGCCAAGTGTCACACATTCCAGGAACTTGAGTGTAAAGGTAAGGCATGCAAAAGAAATGAAAATTTTTGGGCCTCATTACAGTCAAATTTGACAGAGGGTATTCGCCAAACAAATTATAGGAGATTCGCCATTCGATTTCCAACTATTTTTAATATTTTTTTTTACCATTTTTTCAACCGAAAGAACGAAACAGGTTACATGGATATTCGCCAAAACCATGAAACTGGTTACAGATATATTCACCAAAACCATGAAACTGGTTACAGGTATATTCACCACAATTTCTATAAGTTTTTTTCAAGGGGGTTCCTTAAAATTTTCGCACATGATTTTGCATTGGTTGTTCATTGATAGGTGTGTAACCTTTATTATCGATGGGATACCCCATGTTCTACCCTACTGCATAGGTTGGTTGTGAAGGTTGCGAAGTCTCTAGTTCTCTAATCCTCCATAGTAAAGTGGAAATAACATCATAGGGCGAGGAATGAGTCTTTTATTTGGGTGCATGTGATGTAGGATTTTATTGAGAGGACATGTGATACCCCTTTATAAATTGTTCAATATTGTCATTCTTGTCTTCCTTGAAAATAGGAATCTCAAGATAGGTTTTCAATACATTATTATTGAATAGTTCTGAGGTATGAATCTTCATCTTATCTAAGGTCTCATCTATTTGACGAATAGGATTAGAAATCCCTGTAAAAATGTTATCTTCTATTAATTGCATGCCAATGTGAGGTCTCAACAAGAATCTAGGCTAAGGTTTCATTCTACTCGTAAAAAACCATATTGTTTGAATTGGATTGACCATATTGCATGTTTAAAGGTTGATCGACCTCCTCTATTCTCACATGACTAGTGGGGTTGGAGACATGGCTAGGGGGGCTTGCATGTTGTTGGTATAGTTGTCAGCCCATCTGGAAAGGGAAGGGGATTGTTGTGGTTGAACTTTGGTGTAATGTCTATCAAAGCCAAATGGCCCACTAAACACTCTACCATACATATGTTAGGAAGTATAAAATACGTACCAAAATAGGGGAAGAAATGGAAAGGTGAGGTAATAACAATGAAAGAAAAGGAAATAAAAAGGAACTAGCCCTTCACGTTGGGTTCACCAATTTTGTATGCCTAAGAATCAACACGTGATTCTAGACACACTTAAGCTCTTGAGGTCATTCTGGGACAGCCAAGAATGTGCAAGGTTGCGGGAAACGCTAAAAGGAAGCTATAGAAGAATTGGGGATTAAGAATAGGTACTGTGAATTCCTACAAGCTTAGTTGGCCAAGGGGGAATGAGAGGCTATGTATGGGTAACAAAATTCCGCTATGGTTTAATTCTCTAGTTTGATTTTAAAGTTAAACTAAGTTGAAATGCTCATTTAAAATAATGAATAAAAGTAAATCTAACTTGATTAAAATACAAAGGTGCTTTAATCTCTTTACTAGTTAGATTCATTCCCGATTAATTAACCAAAACGAAATGAACAATTTAATCTACTTGCTTAAAATAACATGAATTGAAGAAATCTAAATAAATAAATCTAACATTTACCTAATTTATGTTTTTGGGTTTTTTGGTTTGCTGGAAATAAATAAATAAAAGCTACACAGACAATGAAATTTCTTCTAATTAAATTAAAACTACTTCTACTCTAAAAAAAAATAAACTAAATAGTGAAATAACAAGATGTGGCTATTTCCCTATTGCAGAATGAATTAAATCTAACCTAATTAAAACAAAGAATTTTTCTAATTTGTAGTTGTGGATTTAATTTCCTCTAGTTCTACCTCAGAATCACAAGAAGAATTGGAAAGCTTCTCAGAAGCAATTCATTCCATGAGACTTCCCAGGTAAAACACTAAATATAAAAAATCTTTTTAAATATGAAGAAACTTAAACTAATACACAAACACAAAATATTCTTCAAACTTACTTCCCATGTAAATCCACAGGGATAGGCAGGGAGAAAGCTTTCAAGAGAAACCTTACTCGTGCGCTAATGAAATATAAATAATGAATTCAATGAACACTACATGTAATTGATCATGAAGAAATGGAAGGAATTTGTGGACAAGAACCTCCTCTGAATCCTTCCCATATAAATCCATAGGGATGAGCTCAGAAGAAATATTCAATGGAAGCTACTTATAGGTAATAAAACTAGTTGTAAATTCTACTTTCCTGAAAACAAGATTCTACATTGATTATGAAATGAAATTTAATTATTGAAACAAACCTTCCAGGAATTCAAGTACACCACCAACCTGGAAAAGTATAACTGAGATAGTTTCCAATACTGGTTTTGATTTTGTATATCCCCTCATCTTCTTTTCCACTTAAGTATCCAGTATTGTCTAGGGAGTTGTGTTGGTTGGTATGCAAGAAAAAGATGTAGAAGTGTTGGAGTTAACTGGTTTGCAGGTAGTCTGGTAGCAATGTAGAAAATAGAGTAAAAAGGAAAGATATATGTGCTTTCTTATGTAATTTTTGACAAGATTCTGACAGCATAACAATGCAATTCTAAATCAAAAGAATCCATCCAATGCTTTGGGAAAAATCTTGGTTTTTATATAAAGTCTGCAGGGAAATGGTGCAGTACACTTAACAACCAAGAACAACCAAATCACCATGGGAAGGGGAAGTTAACTTAACAATAATATTAAGTGAAGGATAATAATTCTATATGCATCTAACAAGCTCAATGACATCTGATTTAGTCAAGAAATGTGCGAGATATCAACTTGGGAAAAAGTAACACGTGTTCAGAACATGCTGGAAAACTCTTGGGTAAATGCACATAGAATCGCCAGTTTGTGCAGATAAGTGGTTACACAACTACCATGAAGGTTGCGTACCCACCACTCAAGGAAGATCAGAGGTTACACAACCTCCAGCATGGTTTCATAACTTGAGGTTAAAATGATAGGGAAAAGGATGAAAAAACAACTAGGAAAGCAGGAAAAGCTAGGAAAAAGATAATTAAGGTTAAAAAAGCTACAAGGAAATTTTGGAAATGAAATTATCATCATTAGGGATTTGAAATTTTCTGACAGTGTAGCACCGTGTAAATTTGGGTGCGTACAACCACCAACCCCTCTCTATTTCTACGAACAATCAATCTCCCTTTTATAAGATATTAGTGCAAAAGAATATCCACTAATTCCTTCAATAATCAACTGAATCCTATCAAATAAGATTCAATCCTTTAGCTCATCAAAAATTGAGGGAGGGGCACTCCATTGAAAATATCAAACCCTGATATGCCTAGGTGGAACAATTTCGATCCTATCATGAAATTTGCGGAATATTACTTTTAAGAAACTTTGTCTTGACTTTTTCATGTCTTGTCACCATCAAACATGCACTCTAAGGGATGGTTTGTTATGTTCATGTGGCTTCTCTTGATGTATCCTCAAATAGGTTGGTTGTGTATGCAAACATTTCAATTTTATCTCTATCTTTTGGAGAACATGTCTTTGAAAATGGATAATCTAGTAATTTACTTGGAAATGAATTATCCCCATACATCTTTCAATTAAGCCATGAAACTAGCCCTTTGACACGAATAGCAAAATATTTTATTTGTCAACTTGTGCCAAGTGATTGGATGGAATTTGAAATTAAATGCGACACAATGGTTCGCATAGGCCATCTTAGGGACAACCTCGTTTTAAATTTTTTCCATCCTTCAATGAATTGCAAGCTTCCATGCACCCTTATAAGCAAGAACCCCTACGAAATATTCTGCAGAGTTAACTTCCAGATAATGGCACCATCAAGGATGGGAGCCGAGTTTTCTGAGCTATCATCTGAGGTTCTGAGAGCCACCTTCCACCTCTCTGGTATTGATGAGGATTTCATCAGGATGATACTTTGTGTACTAAATGGAAGGGCGCATCCACTTGAAGATTCATCACTGAATGTCTTGCAACTATCCCTTATGCATATCTTTGTCAAGATGACACCATAATTTTACCTCTTTTTAAATTTACTCTTCCACCTCCTTCACCCATAGGATCATCCCCATACTGACCAATTGAAGTAATTCTAGCTTCAACGCCATCCTGTTATCCAAGATAGGAATATGGTGGTGTCTAGGGCATATTTTCCCCCAACATTCCTTGAGTATGAGCTCCTCCAATATGAACTTGTAAGTAGGGCTCTAGGTGGTAAATCTTCAATGACTCAAAGATTGAATGAAGTAGAGAAATAAATTGTTATGCTTGAAGAAGCCGTTATAAGGTCACCCATGAAGTATGCTACTACAAAGCCTCCTCCTCCCCAGAAGAAACAATGTGTTGCCAAAAAAATTTCTGCTAATGAACCCAAACTATTTCCAACGCCAAGATCTGCAATCCGCAATGGGACAAAAACATACCTCAGAAGAGGGCCCAACCTTGTGAATTGGGTTTCCTCTTTAGAGAAGAAAGTTGAATTAATCCAGATTCTTGAAGGGCCCAGAGTGAGTATACAAGAATTAATGACTAGGGATATGTCACGTGGGTTTGTATGTGACATGCAATATGTTTTTGGTGCAGTGGAGAGAAAATAATTTGAACTACGCAAGGATAGGCTTCTTGCTCCTCTCTTGATCTTTGCAGGAGAATTTATAAATATTAGAACTTAGAAAAATATTATCAATACAAATTTTTGAATGTATTTTCATGGGTTGGGGCCCCTATAGAACTCCCACTTAGTAATTATGTAAATTTAGTGTTTTTCATGATTTTTCAAAACTTATATCATGCTTAAATTTTTTTCTCTGTAAACTGAATTATTCCCTTTAAACCTTTTGTTAGAAAAATTTCATAAATCGGTGCATCATTTGTCTTGAATATGATTTCTTTGGAAATCCCTTGACAAGACAGTTTTAATGTCACCAATTTCATCAAATTTGGATCACTGGGTAAGAAGTTATGGATAAAAATGCAAAACACAGTTCGAGCCATGACATATGACTTACTGCATTTCCCGCAAACTACATTTTGTGCTTGAACGCCCGAGGAGACATCAAGTGGCGTTCAAGAATTGGACAAGGGGAGTCCGGTCATTGATTACAATTTGTAGTTTATAAACTGGAAATTGTGATACTACAAAAATTCTTATTTATTCTCGAGCTCTCGTTCCACTTGTCCTTACTTGGGCAGGCATTGCCTTACTTACGTAACTTTAAAACAAAATAAACTTGCCTTCATGTTGACTACAATTCATCATGCAACATGTCTAGGGGATTGGGGATGTAACTGTAATATAAATCCGTGCACAAAGTAATGCAAAATTACATCAAATGCCCGAAACCCCCAACCTCGCCGAATATTCCCCGTTGGGTGCCAGAGTATTATTTGTAACTCACATTTGTGCACGAGTTGTATATTTGCTTGACCGGCCCGTTTACACGTGAAGACTTGAAATATTCCATTTTAACAAGCACATGGGATGCATTGCATCATGTAACCTTACAAAATTTACATACTTTCTTAAATGTCCCATAAGCGTGAAGATGCCCCAAATATTTTGCTTTGTCCAGTGGTGAGGATAGATTTTCATTTTGCATCCATGCATTAAAATGCAAATTTCCAAGGAATGAATCCATTCTTCAAAGGTTTAAGAATATCAATATGAACCCTAAGAGCTCTTCCACTTCATTAAAACATGAAAATCATTAATATATCATAAAACACGTAAACTGTTAAGGTATTAATTCAACATGACGTGATAGGCTTGCAGATGATATTAATTTCTCTTCATACATGCAACTCAGGGTGACACGGGGACATTTCAAAAACTAATAATTCACACGGGGCATTACATCGAAACAATCATGAGACACAACATGTAGATGGAAAGCAAGATTTGAGTCAATGTTGAAATCAGGCACCAACAATGGCTCTAGTTTGGGGATGGACTCCCCCAGTGGGTGTCACAAGAACCATCGACAATAACTCATGGAATAAGTAGACTAGGTGCCTAATCCATTAGGAAAGGATTCAAATGGGTAAACATAACTGAACTTATGTAATCTAAGGGTTATATGAGTTACAATAAATGAAAGGGAAAATAAAAGGGGATGAAGGGAAAAACAAGGGAACAAAAAAATAAAGAAAAGAAACTATACAATGTGCATATGGATCTCTTTCGATCCATAGGATCAAAAGGTACCATCAAAATCAACCAAGATCCCAAACTGTAGATGTAACTTCGATTAGTGTATGAGGGTTAAGAAAATTCTTATCAAGTCCAGTAATTGGGAAACACATGCCTAGAACCACTCCTATTTTAGAATCATGTAGTTGTGCTTCCATTTCAAAACATAATGTAACAAATGAAACATTAGAAACATAACTCTTCAAACCAACATGTAAATCGTACTGCGACAAGAAGACATGTTTACCAATGCCTTCTTCTTCAATATTTAACTTAGGGTATGACCATGTCAAAAAATCCTAGTACTCCTTTGAAAAATATGACATAATTTTTTTTCTCATGTTCAATCAAATCACCACCTGACCAAACCATTTCTAAATTCAAGGTAAGTACTAAGGTTGAAATCAATGCACACTCACTAATAATTAGGTCCATCCCGATCATTTTTGGTGCAACACTATCAAGAGAACTCTTAAAACTATTCCACCTTACTGGAAACATGTTTGATTCTTCATTGAAACCTATTTATTATCCAAACAAGGGAATTGGACCAACATCCAAGTGATCTTCTACTTGTTCAAACATAGGGACAAGGTCTTTCTTCAACTGAACATATCACTTTCACCAAACAAGACTTTTTGTTGTTGCTTACAATCTTCTACCAAATATAAGAAATTAACTAATTCATTAGAAGACTTAGAAAATTCACCAATTATTTCTCACAAAATATGGTTCATAAAAAAATTCAGTAAATTCAAGATTATGACACAAGTGAGTATACTGATATGTTCTTTATCAATAGAAAATGAGACATGCCCACTTTCTTGATTAACATCCATAAGCTAATCTTCTTGATGGTCAAGAATGTTAGTAGGATCAATAAGTTTTTCCAAATTATAATCAGGTTGGGGGCTATAACGTGTGATTTCAAATTAATATAGCAATTATGCAAGACATGGTTAGGAACTATAGAAGGTATATTAACACAAGGCTGCTAAAGAATTTTTTCATGTGACCGATTTGTCTTAAGAGCAACCTTGGGAATGTTACTTAATCCTTCTTCAAATCCTTGAAGGGGTAGGGTAGAATTTCCTTATTTCTTACTTCTCAACTTGTATTATTTTTCTGAATATACGAATGCATTAAGTAGAAAATACTTATATTACCTTGAACGAACCCTCTCACCATAATTTCCACTCATCTTAGCTCTTCAATATCCAAATTCATGAGCAGGGAGGTTAATAGTTTGATTTAATTCTATTATACTATCACCTTAAAGGGAAGACAAAATACGTTTATGATAGCTTCCCACAAAACATCTATGGTCATGGAACAAAAATGATCAATAGAGGTATCACCATCTCCAATATTTACGTCATCATCTATCATGAAGAGAATAAAAAAATTATGATTCACGTTCAGTAACAACATTTGTTAAGTTAAGTTATTCATAAGAAACATGAGGCATTAAACAATTTTCACACCAATAAATGATGTAATCATCTTCTTCAGATGCTAAAACATTAACATCTATAAGAACAAGATCTTCATCATGCCTAAGTGAATTTTGTCTTTCCATCTAGACCATAGGCATCCTTTTCTCATCATTACCTCTTTGATCCACCCTGGGATGAATAAAAATATACATCCTTTTCTCATCCTAGTCCTGAACTTGGGGGCCTAAAAATAACCCCTCCTCAACCTTTTCCAACTTGTAAGATATATCCTTAATCATCACCAACACAATTTCTAACCACTTTTTTTTAAAAATATGATGATTTCTCAACTTTACCCTTCTCAATATGGGATGATTTTTCACTTATTATTTCAAGAGCCTTACCAATGAATTGGATACTGTTCTCAATATGAATAGCCATAGTAAAATCCCATCTCAAATTTCTAGCATTCACACCAAATGCATCATTATATTTGATTACACGTGATTCATCACTTTGTCTTAAGATGATTAGTAGGTTATTCAAGTTTTTACTAAACCCGGTGTTAAGTTTTTTGACATACTCACTTGAGTCTTTCTTAATGTTTACAAACTCAGATTGGAAGACCCTATGGTCATTTTTATAACTAAACTGAATTCTAAACACATTCATCATTTCATCCCAAAAATGTAGTGAACCCTAAGGAAAATAATTAAATTAATCCATTGCATCCTATTCTAATGTATTTACAAACAATTTCATGGAAAAATCTTCATGGTATACTTCATAGTCTTCCATAATATCTTCAAACAATTTAAGATATTTCCTAATAGTAATAGCATTAATAGGCAGTCTAAATCTTACCCCAACAAATATTTTATTAGGATACTCATGTACGCTCCTAACATCCATAGTTCTTAAAGCATTAGTTTTAAAAGAAGATGTAGGAGGAAGCTGAGTTATGTTGATAACAACTAGGTTTTCTATAATGGGATCAAGAACCATGACCAAATGTTTGAAGGGTCTTACCTTATAAAATATTATTAATAATGATGAATTGAAAACTCTTCCAAGTTAAGAAGGATGACCCATCAATAAAATATAGCTATAATAAACATTTATCTAACCCAACAAATGAGAGTGGAGTTGCTATTATAGTTTGTACTCTAGAAATTACATGTTACCCTTCTTTAGTACTGAAATTAATTTGATATGACATAGTAATCCTTTATGTAATAAAAACCAATGTTTAACACATAAACCCTCTCAAATCCTCTAAACTTTGAGAATTAACTATGCATGAATTTGACTGAGAAATTTTGACAAGACTTGATTTCTATCCCCGACAGTGACACCAATAAAGTGTTGGTTCCAAATCTAACATCCCATAGAAAGGCCTAAAATAGATGAGAGGAAAAGAAGGAAAGACAAATCCACTAATTTAGTCATTTTGTAGCTAGGGATGAGAATCTATATTCACTCACTTGACTAGGAATTTTGGGAATGACAGGGAGGTACTTGACTGAGGGTGTGGTTGTCCATCCTACTACTTATGGCTCTACCTAAACCATGGTCAGGGGACCCAATGTGTATCCTTAAAGAGAGAGAGAGAGAGGGAAATGTGATAATTTAAAACCCTCAACCTTGGTTGGGAAGGTCAATCTAAGATCGAATACAACCATTGAATGTAGTGCTCACTCAAAGGAGTGGTCACTAAAGCTCAAAAAACATTTGGTAACTCAAACACATGTTAGTAAATATAGATGAGGATATGATCACAAGCACCACTTATGAAGAAAATGTTTACAACTTGGTATATTGATCCATAATTTTTGGGATGCTAAAATTTATGTACTCAAAGTAAACACACTCTAAATATGCAGTTGTACTTTTAAGTTTGGAAAATGATAGATTTTCTTGAAAATTAGAGCTTTGTGACTGATTATCTAGTGCTATAGAAAGGAAATTGCAAAGAAGGAAATAGTTGAAAACTTCAACACCAACAATTTTATCTTGGAAACCTCCAATGGAGGAAAACGAGTTGGGAAGGGAAACTGCTTTTTCTTCCCACTTTTATTGGTCTGATATAGACAATTACAAATTACAATAAGTATGAAAAGAAGCAACAATGTAAACCTTCTCTCTAATTACTTCCTTGCTTTGTTTCTACACCTTTCTCCTACAATTCCATTCCAACACTGAAGATCTTGCTCACTGCTCTCATTAAACTCTGCTTCTCGATCTCTAGGATAGATCTTCCCCCTCATATTCTTTTGCTCCTTACATGTATTTATAGGCCTTCCCATGTCCTCCCATGCACTGGAGGATGCAAAAGGGCATGGAAAGGAAGAGACACGGCTAGGCGCTTCAAGAATGTGTCCACTCGCATTCCATTCCTCCTTTTCTGTTCGAAAGTGTCAGGAACGCCGCCCTGTGCAGACCGGAAGTCTCAGGACTGCCGCCTTGGCTGGGTAGCAGTTCTAAAACCACCACTCTGCATAGAGCAACAGTTCTAAAACCGCCACTCTGCATAGAGCGGTGGTTCTTTCCAATACCTCTGTTTACCTCAATTTATTCACTTTTCTTGTTTTCCCTTCATGCTAATGGAACTAATGAAGTGGTGTGTTTTTTTGGATCCTTATGGATCATACATAAATGATGCTTGGGATGCTAAAATGTTTGCATAAAGGAAAACACACTTTAAATATGTAAATCTTGTGTTCTAGAAAATGTCATGTAAGGTGTGCAATGGTGGTGAAATATGTAAAATGGGTAGGAAAATAAAACAATGTAAGTGAAATGGTGGGGATGGAGATGGATGGAAATGGGTAAATGGGGGGACTAAAGAGAGGAGTTAATTGCATTAACCATCTTGTTCTAATACATTTTACATAGTTAAATTTGAGAGCAAAACAATCTCACCCTCCCAAGAATATTTTCTTCCATGGACACCCAAGAAAATCAAACACTGAAAAATAATCTTTGAAACACTAACACATACTAGAATTTCATGTATCAATCATGCCAAGTCACGAGACAAAGGAAACCCTGAGACAATAGATGTTCATTCCTAGTAGATTGCAGAAAGGAATTTATAAGTATAACAAATGATGTTAAGTAACACTGCAAAACACCATTCCCGTCACTACCCAAACTAAACAATCACTAAATGAATCCTTTTATGTAGTTTTCTAACATGATAGATACAATATTACAAAGAAGGATAAAGATCAATCAATTCCAATATTTATCAACAACAAGACATAACACAATAAACATGGTAGCATGCTTCAATGTATTAATTCATAGAGGAAAAACAAGGGAGACATAAACATGCTCTCAAAACCTGCTAATGGTTGTACAACTGCAACCACCTTAGTGTGAATCTCAAATGGAACCAAAATGAAGTAAAACTTTAATAGAAACAAGTCCTAGAAAAGAAAACCTACACATCCCAGTAGAGTGCCCAAAAGGCCACTAACCTATCTCTCTTTCTAACAATAATCAAGCTCCCTTTTATAAGATATTCTTGCAAAATAAATATCCTCTAATTCCTTCAAGAATTGGCCGAATATTCTCAAAAATAATGTTCAATCATTGACTCATCGAGGGGGAAACCAATCCATTAAAAATATCAGATCCTAATACGCCTAGCTGAAATAATTTCGGTCCTATCATGACATTTATGGAATATTCCTTTTAACAAACTTTGTCTTGCCAAATTGTCCTATGTCTTGCCACCATCAGAATGTGTGCTCTTAGGGATGGTTTTTTATTATCATATGGCCTCTCTTGATGTATACTCAAAAAGGTTGATTGTATATGCAATCATTTTGATTTGATATTTATCTTTTGGAGAACATGTCTTAGAAAATGGATAATCTGGTAACTTACTTGGAAATGACTTCTCCCCCATCCATCTTTCAAATCAAACCATGAAACTAGGCCTTTGGCATGAATAAAACAATATTTTCTTTCTCAACTTGTGTCAAGTGCTTGGATGGAATTTGCAATAAAATGCGACACAGTGGTTTGCACATGCCATCTCAGGGAGAACCTCCCTTTAAATTTATTGCATCCTTCCATGAAGTGCAAGCTTCCATACATCCTTAAAAGCAAGATCCCGTGTGAAATATTCTACATAGTTTTATTCCAGATAAAGGCATCGTCAGAGATGTGGGATGAGTTTTCTGAGCTATCATCCAAGGTTCTAAGCGTAGCCTTCCTCCTCTCTAGTTCTGATGAGGATTTCATCAGGATGATATTCCACGTACCAAATGTAGGGATGATTAAGCTAAATATGGAAATATATGCCTAATATGAATGCAATGTAACAATAAATAAATGGGAAAATGTAGTACAATATAAATCCAAACAAACTAAGCTAAGAAATAATGAAACCCTAAGTGAAAAGAGGAGATAAAGTGACTTAGCTGGTTTGTAATTACTTCTAGACTGTGTCGAAGTGATGACCAGGTGAACATAGAGGGAGAAACATCGCACTGATCCTCAGTAAAGTGTGAGATCTGACTATCTTCCTAGACTGGGGTTCCTGGAGAGGGATAGGGGGTACAATGTTTCTTGGTGCCTATGTCTACCAAAAATGTCAGAGAAGCTCCTTTAGATGGTTGTAAGCTATTCGTTGTCCTTATCCTTCAATCACTAGTATGTTGCAAAATGTTCGTCAAGGTCGCCAATAAATTGCAATAAAGATTGACATGCAAAACCCTCAAAAGCACATCAAATCCCAAAAAGAAAAGAATGCATATGAGGGGTCAAACTATTCTCAGTTGTCAAACAAGTGAACTTATGAATGAGCATTGCACTACATTTCAGCTCCAATGTAGTTCTAGGTGTGTGTGTGGAATCGTGCTCTAGGTGGCTCTTGTGCATGTCACACTTGATAGAAAACAAATAGCTATATGTAAAGAAATGTAATAGATGTATGCATGAAATAGAATGAACTTCCCCTCCTATAAAGTGTAGGAAAAATAATGTAGTCTCTTTCCCTTGAATGGATGTTTGAATTCTCTTAAATATCCTTTGGATCTTAGGTGGTGATATCTAATGTTTAGTGCTTGGTCCCTTATTATGATCACATAAATTTATATTTAAATAATTAATTTTCTTGAATTTTGTAATTAACCCCAAAAAGGCTAACCACCAAAACTATGAGATGCTCTGTGTTCATGAAAAAATAGATATGCTATGGAAATGAAGCTAAAACATATAACCTTTAAAGCATGAACCTAATCTACACTAAACCATCTTTATAAGACCTAAACAAGAGCACTTCTATCATTGTATGAAATTAGATTAACTCTAAACTAACATGATAAATGATACTCTCTACTCTTTAGATTACTAATTAATAAATTGAACCTAAAAGATCAATTTAGCAATAAAAGGGGGTGATTCGTTATTTATGGTTATCAAGCTTTCAAGAATGAAGTCTCACCATTAATGGCTTCAAGGCCAATGGTTCTCTCCATATTACTTAATCTTGGATCATGGATGCAAATGGAGGCTATTAGCTAAAGATCAATGGAGGGGATAAGCTTAAGATCAAATGGTCTAATTAGCTTAAAGCTAATACAAATGGAATCCCAAAGCTAGGTGTTCGTAGTGTTGATAAGATATCCTAAGCGTGAAGGTGTAAGTTGAATGGGTAGGATTAGCCTTGTATTTATAGTTTTCCAAATGGAAGAATTTGAACTTTGGGTGCACGTGGGACTAAAGTCTAAAAAACACTTTAGGATTAAGCGCTAAGTAAGCATACTTTAGACTAGTTAAGCTAGGATTAGGCTAGTTAAAATTGATTAGCGAGTGATTAAATACTCAATAAAGAGTTGGGAGGGGTTTGGTTAATCATTTGTGACTGATAGATAGCCTAGAAATCTTGCAGAAGTGGTTCAAAGAGAAATATGAAGATGTTTAGTTAATAAAAGGGGTTTTATTAACCAAATGGGTTGAATATAGGAGGAATATGATGAAGAAGGTTTTGTAAATGGGCATCCGAGAATTGGAGTGAAGAATGGGGAATTAATGAAGTGTCGTTAATTAGTTGAATTGGAGGAAATGCTAAGTGTAAGCATACTTTAGGTGTCTACATGCTCAAATGGTTAGAAAGGACCCAAAATATGTGATAAAATTATATTGAGGTTGAGGGTGTCCATGGGGGATGAGGGTGCCTAGCGTTGGCATCCTTGCTAGGCATTGGTGTCCATGATGATGAATGTCGGGGTGTAAAAAGGAAGACTGGGCTAAAAAGGGGGGTAAGACCAAAAGTGCCAATAGAAAGCAAAGAAAGGTGGCTAAAGACATGATTTAATTAGTATTTTTATTACTTAGGAATCATATGAATAATAATATGTAATAAGGACTAGATAATTACCCAAAGTGCATATTTTTTGTCTACATTTGCCCCCACTTTATATTGTTAAGAAAAAGTTTGATAACATAAATTAGATAAGAGACGTGTACTTGATAACCATGTAGATTGATAGTGAAAGTGTGCTGAGAAACAAGGAAAAGAGTGGAATGATAAAAATGTGAATCGTGGATGCTAAGGAGGAGAAAAAGCAAAAAAGTGATGATGAAAATGACACTAGGGTGGAAACAAATGTGAAGATGCCATCGATGTGCTTGTTGTTGATGTCGATGCTGATATGTGTGATGTAGTTGATGTTGTTGTTAATGTAAGATGATGTTGGCTACCACTTCCCATACAAAAAAACCTACAAAAGAGAAGAACGAACAAGTAGTCAAATACATGTGTATATGATCGAGATGTGTAAAACATTTGTAAGAAAGTATGTAAAGTGTGAAAAATGTGAAAAAGGAACATGTGCACCTAATCCGTGATAAGTTAAAAGGTGTAGAAATAATCCTGAAGATGATGTAGAAGAAAACATTTTTCGGGCAATCTCACACCAGTTGCACTAGCCGCGAGTTTTTGGGGCGATCTCACACCAAGACATGGAAGAAGTGTAGGGAGAAAATTATAGTGTAATCCTCCAACCTTTACCTACTTCTCGTAAATGTAAAACACCATTGCATATGGCGTGTAAAAATATGATCCGTTTCAAACAATTTGATCCAACGCGAAAGTAGAAAATGTTGTGTAGTGCATGCATGCCAAGTGCTAAGGAATGTGTGCCCTGTAAAAGTCGTTGTGTGTAATTTTGTAGACTGTGTTGAGCTGTGATATGATGTGTAACTTCCCCATGGTCATAGGTGTCTAAGAAGGGTCAGGGGCGCCTAAGCACTACTGTGCTGGTTTGGCGCTAGTGTCTATGTTGTGCTAAAGACCCAAATATGATACTAAGCCCTGTCTGTGACTGATGACTGTGTTTACTGGTACTGTGTTGTGGTAAAATGTGTGTGTAGATTGTTGTATGGAGAAACCGATTCACCCAAATGATTTCATGTGATGTCGCTGAGTAGAATATGGTCCAAAGGAGTACCGAACGTTGTGCTGAAACTGTGCCCTATAGGGGGGAGAGAGTGTGCTTGGTAAAAAATAAGGCACATGAAAACAAGTGGCTAGGAGACAAGTGCTAGTACAAGAAAACATGCATATAAAATGTAAGCTAGTAATCAAGTAGACTAGATATAAGCTAAAACACAAGAAGAAAATATGCAAAAAGACAATGTAGATCGCAAAAAGTGGGTTTTAAACATGGGACACCACTCATGATGTCACAAGACAATCAAGGCCGACTAGGCCAAAATCAAACAAGTTTGCACACAAGATAAAGGGAAAATCCTGCAAATAGTGGTAAATAATGACAAGAAAGAACAAATAATGTAACAGACAACAATGGTGGCAAATAGTCCTGCAAGAAAAATTTTGCACATGAAGCACCCGTTAGCATGTTAGAAAGATAAAAAAGTATGTCAAAGTGTGTATAATCTGATAAATTCATGTGCTATGAAACAATATCACTTGTAATGTATGAAAGTGTATGCCCCCAGGAGCCACTGTGGGACTGGTAATAGGTACTTCACCAATCGTCCATGTTGAGTGTATAAATATGTAGAATATGTGATCACAAATAGAATGGAAAGTGAATGCACATGTGTGTATGATAAAGATAATGACATATAAGATATCTATCTAGCATGTGTAATAAAGTGTGCATGTAAAAGCATGAGTAAGCAAAAATAAATGCAATCAATATATGCAGTATGTCATGGATGAGATGGAATGGAATTCAACGTGAGTGTAATAGGATCCGTGTGCCCCCCGAGAGGATGTGAATGTGTGTGCATGAGATGAGGTTCATTTATACAATCCCCCTCAGCAGTAAAGAATGAAACGTAAACATGAGTGTGTCATCGGCAAATGGTTTAACTAGTGTGTATGAGAAAGATGTGATCATCAAAGCGCAAAGAGTAAAGTGTAAGTGTGTGAGTGAATGAGTGAAGGATTAAACACGTGAGTGTGGTGAGGTCCATTTGAGATATAGACCCTCAACTGTCAAGTATGGACTATGAAACTAGAGTGTGTCATAGAGTAATGAGTGCAACAAGTAGAAATATACATTAGAAAGTTATGTCACAAATGCATATATCAGATGTTGCATATAAGGATATGAATGTGTGAAATGTGAAGTGTCGAGTAGGTAGTGTTTTGTCTTGATTGTGTGAGAGAAATGTGTAATATGTTGTTTGGGCATGAGAGAAGGATGTCACTAATGTGTTGCTCTGTGTAAGATGTTGTGAAGTTATTGATTATGTTTTATGTTGTGAGTATGTCGAATATGTTGTGTTGAATATGCGCAAATAGTATGTGTTGTTATTGTGTCGAGTTTGTATTGAGAGATAGGCACGAGAAGAGTGTGTTGTAAGCATGTTGAACAAGAATGTGTTGCAAGTGTGTTGGTTGTATAGTGATGAATATGTGTGAAAAGTATGTCAAGTGTATAGTGTTATGTGTAGTGCAACGTGTAACATTGAGAGATTTGTTGAATGTATAAAGTGATGAGTTGATTGTATGCGGAAAAGATGAGGTATGTTGTATGATGTAGAAGAGATATGTTGTGATAGGGATAAGTGTGAATCATGTTGTAAATGTGTCAAATGTGTTGTATATTGTGTTGATTGTATAGAAGAGTATGTGTGAGAAATAGGATGATGTGTAATGTAGTGTGTAGTTTGTGGTATGTAGTATTTAAGGTTCATGTATATAGTATTCCCTCAACAGTCACGTGTGAACCAAAGCATGAGAGTGCATCATCGAGTAATGATGATACTTATTGTATCAAGATTTGTATTTGAGAGACTATATGTGAAATGATGAAAATATAAGACGCACATTGATATAAGAAGGGGGGAAGAAATAAGTGCAATTCTCCTCAAGTATGTAAATTATGGAGATCTAGTTAATGACGTTAAGCGGATCAATGCAAGGAGTAGTTTCCTTAACAAAAGTGATTGGATGCTGAAGTGGTGATGGTTCGGGATTCTTGCACGGTGGTGGCTTATTTGATAACACCGTAAAAGACTTGAGTGGATGCCAAGTTAAACTAAGTCTTAGAGGAGGTTGTTTATATTATTGGTAATGTTGTAGATGAATTAGTAGGAGGAGGTGATGGAGATCAAACCTTGAGAGGTGATTTCTTAGTTTGACTTGGTAATGTCGCAGATAACTTGAGTGAAGGAGTGAGACCATCCTTAAGAGGAGGTTGAGTGGATTGAATAGGTGACACTTGAGCGGCCAAAGAAGGAACATTAGAAGTGGTGGAATGATGCTCATTGGACATAGATGAAACAAATTTAGGAGCCCATTTGGATGTAGCATTTTTAGATGGGCATGCAACAGAATGTTGTGCAACAAATGAGATAAATCCTTGATGCTCAAGATGTTTGAATCTTTTTTGTAAATCATATTAGTCATCGTCATTATGGCCATTGATCTAGTGATAATTGTAATATGGAAGACTTTGATATTTTGCAATCCGATAAGGAAGATAGCCCTGAGTAGATGGTAAAGCGGTCAATTGATTACTAAGGAGCTCAATAAGAATGTCATATTGCTTATCGTTGTGATCAAACATGAGTGGATCTGGTAATGGTAAGACTTGAGTCTCACTGATATGAGCACATGTAGAAGACATCCAATGATGATGAGATGAAGAAGGAGAACAAACATGAGCCTGAGTAGCATCTTTAAGCTGTTGGATTTCAGATTGAAGAGATATCATCGTGGATTCCATAGCCTGAAATTTGTCATAAAATAAAGAATGCAAAGCTTGAATTAAATCCAATATGGGTTAATTGGATGGAGAATCATGAAGGTTAGGGCCGTCTGATAGATGATGGAAAATAGGAATTATTTTGTGTGGCGACGTATCATTAGGAAGACACATGGAATCTAAGGCTTTTTGTAGAACAACCTGACAGTCATGATGCATTTTAAGTAAATCAGACAAAGGAATTTGAGGAACTTTACGATCCATGAGGATCCAAGCGTATTTGACAAAGATGGGTTCACCAAAATGATTAAGATAAATATGGAAATATGTGCCTAATCTGAATACAAGGTAGCAGTAAATAAATGAAACAATTAAGTACAATATAGATCCAAGAAAACTAAGTTAAGAAATAATGAAACCCTAAGTGTAAAGAGGAGATAAAGTGACTTAGTTGGTTCACAATTACTTCTGGACTGTGTCCAAGTGCTAACCAGGTGAACAAAGAGGGATAAGCATCACACAGAGCCTCAAAAAAGTGTGTCAGCTAACGATCTTCCTGTAGTGGGGCACCTGGAGAGGGATAGGGGCACCTGCGAGTGCCCTATGCCTGTTTCTGGGTACCTATGTCTACCAAAACTCTCGGAGAACCTCCTTTGGATGGTCACAAGGTGTTTAATGTCCTCATCCTTTGATCACTAATATGTTGCACAATGTTCATCGAGGTCATAAATAACTTGCAATAAAGATTGACCTGCAAAACCCTCAAAAGTGTATTAAATCCCAAAAAGAAAAGAATGCATATAAGGGGTCAGAGTATCCTCAACTGTTAAACAAGTGAACTTATGATTGAGCACTGCACTATGTTTTAGACCCAATTTATTTCTAGGTGTGTGTGTGATATCGTGTCGTAGGTGGCTCTTGTGTGTGGTACTTGATAGCGAGCTAGTAGTTAGAAGTATAGAAATGTAATAGATGTGCACATGTAATAGAATGAACTTCCCCTTCTATGAAGTTTATGTAGAATAATACAGTCCCTTTCCCTAGAATGGATGCTTGAATTCTCTTGAATAACCTTTAGATCCAACCTTAGGTGGTGATAGCTAATGCTTAGTTATTGGTCCCTTATTATGATCACATAACTTTATACTTATATGTTTCATTTTCTTGAATTTCATAATTAACCTCGAAAATGTTGAATACCAAAAAGACAAGATGCTCAAATGGCTAGAAAGGACCCAAAAGCTATGAACAAATTATACTGAGGTTGGGGGCGCCCAGAGGGGATGAGGCTAGCATCCTAGATGGGCATTGGTATCCAAGATGATGAATGTTGGGATGTACAAAGGAAGACTAGGCTAAAAAGAGGGGTAAGCCAAAAAATGGCAATAAAAAGCAAAGAAAGGTGGCCAAAGACATGGGTTAATTTCTAATTTTCTTACTTAGGAATCATATGAATAGTAGTATGTAATTAGGACTAGATAGTTACCCAAAGTGCATGATTTTGTGTCTAAAAGGGGTGCATCCATGTGAAGTTTCATCACAAAATGTTTTGCAACTATCCCTTATGCATATGTTTTCTAAGATGACCCCGTCATTTTCCCTCTTTCAAAATTTACTCTTCCACCTCCTTCGCTCGGAAGATCATCCCCATACCGACTAGTTGAAGCAATTCTAGATTCAACGTCATCCTTTTATCCATGATGGGAATCTGGTGGTGTCGAGGGCATATTTTTTCCCAACATTCCTTTAGTATGAACTCCCACACTACGAAATTACAAGCGAGGCTCTAGGCGGTAAAGCTCCAATTACTTAAAGATTGGATGAAGTAGAGAAAAGAATTGTTATGATTGAAGAAGTCGTTACAAGGTCACCCACCAAGAAGACTACTAAAAATTATCCTCCTTCCCAAAAGAAATAATGGGTCACCCAAAACAACCTTGTTGATGAACCCAAACCAACTCCAACGCTAAGATCTCTAATCCAACGTGGGACAAAAACATACCTCAAAGGAGGGGCCAATATTTTCGAATGGATCACCTTTTTATAGAAGAAATCACAATTGATCAAGATTATTGAAGGGCCTAAAGTGAGTATAAAAGAATTAATGGTCAGGGGATCCCACGTGTGTTTGCATGTGACATCCAATAAATTTTTAGTGCAGTGGAGAGAAAATAATTTGAACTCCATAAGGATAGGCTTCTTTCTCCTCTCCCAATCTTTGCAGAAGAATTTGTAAATATTGGGACTTAACCAAATATTATCAGTATTTTTGGTGCTAAATCCAGTTCCTTGGATTAAACTGGTCTTTTTCAATAGGCTTCCTGTAATTTAACTGATTTTGTGTGCTTTATATTGCTTCTCGTGCTTCAAAGATCAGTCTTAGTCAAGAAAAAGTGTCTATTTGTAATATATCTTGTGCCTTAGCAAGATAAATGAAAGGATTCAAAAAAATGTTTGAGGTATTGGTTTATTTTACCACAAAGTACAAGGACTTAATGTTCCATGGGTTCTCCTAACCCCATAAAATAAAGGAGCATGAGTTAGACTTAGGCGGGTTTTAATTAAACCCACGGAAAGAAAATTAAATCCGCACAACAAAGAATAGCCACGAGACATTGAAAGGACACAACTAATGAGGCACCAACACGTGGTGGGATTCCAAGGGTCCTTATTGCTTTTGAGCTCCAATGGAAGTCAAGCCCCGGTATGATATGCAATTCATAAAGCTTTCGGGTCCAAGTTTAGGTCAATGAGGGTCTAAGAAATGTGGCAGAATTTGGAGGGGACAAGTGGTAGAAGAGCGAGGTCAAAGTAGAGATACATGGTAACCTATTTAGGAAGCCAAAATTTTCTAAGTCCCCCAAAAGGAAAAGGTTTCAAAGCGAAGGCCGAACCAATCAAAAGCTAACGTGATCTAAAAAAGATTGATAGACCAAGGAACGTGGAGCTTTTCTATTGGCTCACATTTTGTGATTATCAGTCGAGGCTAAAGAAAAGGTAAAATGTGAAGTATGGAGCTTTCTTATCGGCTCACACTTTGTAGTGGTTAGTCAAGGGCTATAAAAAGGGTAAATTTCGATGAAGCATGGAACTTTACTATTGGATCTTGCTTTGCCACTGTCAGTCAAAGAAAAGGACAATTTGACAAGGCAGGAGAACGTGACATTGATTTATTGGCTCACTTTTCATTAAGGAACAAACTTGCCCGCATAAAGAAAGGAAAGGAAACAAAAGGAAAGAAAGGAAGCAAATCCTGAACCAACGGGCCAATTAAATACCAACACATGGAAAAAGGTAAAATGGTGCACACGTCAGCAGAGGCAGTCCCCGAGCTAATCAAAGGTTGCCACATGTCACATTTCTATGCATCCTGACATGCAAAACTTCAGAGGGCCGTATCTTTCCATCCAGATCTCCAAATCTTATAAAATTTATATTGTTGGAAAGGTCTCTTCAATCCATTCACTTTGGCATCATCAGATTTAGAAATTGATGAAAGTTGGTGGCAGAAAAATTAGAAAACATATTTTGCATTAAATATATAGTTACAGTATTGGTCAACCACCCAAATTGATGAAGTATGGTGTTTGCTTTTTCTCTGTGCACACAAAACAAAAGGAATGAATAAATTTGGTAGGAAACCCATGCTCCTTTGTGGGATTTTAATGCTTCTTGTTGGTGGTTGTACAAGGAAATCAAAATTTTCTTCTTTCTTTCTCCTCATCTTTTATAAAATGTAATAGTCTTTCATTTGCCCAAAGAGGCAGATTGGGGGTAGTTGTAGAGTTTTTTTATTAAGTTTAATTCTTTGTTCCAAGTTCTATCTTCACACAAGCATTTGTTTTTATCCATTATGTAAGGAAGAGCTAAGGTGGTTGTGTTGTGCATCCATTAACAGGTTTTGAGGGCATTTGTTTGTGTCCCCTAGCCAGAACTTACATGAATAGACTTCTCTATGATTGATCAAACTATGATTTCCCTTTCTTATGTTTTAAAGGAATGAAAGATGCAATATTGTTTCTATTACTATCTTGCATAGGATTTAATTTGTTAAGTACACAAGGGTCTTTCTTAGTCGTATGTATTCTGGTCACTGTAAGACTATTGCAGAATAGTTTATATTAGGAAATAGCTCAACTCAGTTGTAAAATCCTATAGGAAACATGACTTTTGAAGAGTTTTTTTTATCCTTTAAGGGTCTTTTGGGTGTATAAGACATAGAGAAAGTTATTTATCTCAGCTCTAACTCCATGATTTGTAATTAGGATTGGGAAGACTGTAGACAACATTTGTGCTAATTGAGTATCAATGAATGCAAATGTCATTTCACAGATAATCTTAAATTGATTGTTCTTTTAAAGCATCACAACTAAGGATGGATTCATTCTATGGGAACACTACTCTATCAAGGTCATAAAAGCAGATGCCCTCCCCCCTCCAAATCCCAATTAACAAAATAACATTTATCTTTATACTAACTAAGCATATCATACCTATAAACCAAACATATGTTTATTTTGAAAATATGAGCTTTAAATTTGTTCATTACAGTAAGCTTTGCCAAAAATCCCACCAAGTCTGTTATCCAATGTCATTTAAAGCAGCCTTGGTCAATAATGTTATGCAAATGAAATATATGAAGATTGTTCATTATCCACCTTTTTGATCTATATTTGATTGTCAAGTGCTTACAATAAATTGAATGACAACACTTTTGAGAGGAGTATTATATCTGTGGTTGCACTTGCTTCAAATTAAGTTACACCAACCATATAGAAAACTAAGCCATGAAATATTTTCCTTTATTTTGATCCCCCAACTAGGTTCTCTCACCTTGGTCCAAGAAGAGCCAAAAGTAGCAGGATAAAGTCATCCCCTTTATGAAGGTGCCTCCCGATCACCTCCTTGATTTGAGTCATTTAGTTGAGTGTTGAACAAATCCCCAACTATCAACGACAAGAACTTTTCATTGTTTATAACTCTCTCAAAGCCAACCAACTTAGGTTAGCTGCTCATTCTCCCATGGCTGCTATTTTGGGTGCCAACAAATACACCTTTTTGCATGTATTTTCATGGGCTGGCCCCCCATAGAATCCCCACTTAATACTTATGTAAATTCAATGTTTTTCATGATTGTTCAAAACTTATCTCATAATTTTATTTCTGCTCTGTAAATTGCATTTTTCCCTTCAAAACTTTTGTTAACAAAATGTCACAAATCGGTGCATCATTCATCTTGAATCTAATTTTGTCATAAGTACCTTGAAGATATGGTTTTAAAACAATTGATTTCATCAAATTCGGATCAATGGGTAAGAAGTTATGGAGAAAAACACAACACAATTCGAGTCCTGACATAGGACTTACTGCATTTCCTGTGAAAAACATTTTATGCTTGAACCCCCAAGCAGGCGCCACGTGGAATTCAAGAATTGCATAGAGGAGTCGAGTCTTTGATTGTAATTTTTAGTTTACAAATAGTAATTTACGATACTATAAAAATCATTATTTCTTCCCGAGCTCCCAAAGTGTGTTATGTATCCCTGCTTGGTCGGGCCTCACCTTACTTACACAACTTTACAACTTAAATAAACTTGCCTTCCTATTGACTGCAATTCTTGGTTAGACTCCCGCCGCCGTGCCACATGTTCTAGGGATCAGGAATACAACTGCAATATGCATCCTTACACAAAAGGCATGAGAAAATGCATCAAAATACCGAAACCCCCAGGCCCCAGCCTCGCCAAATATTCCCCGTTAAGCGCCAGAGTATTATTTCCAAATCACATCCATGCACGAGTTGTATATTTACTTGACCAAACTATTTACATGGGAAGACTTGGAATATTCCATCGTAACAGGTGCGGGGGATGCGTTCGCATCATGCAACCTTACATAAGTTGTATACTTGCTTAAATAGCTCACAAACACGAAGATGCCCAGAATATTATGCTTTGTCGGGTGGTGGGATGGATTTGTGTTTTGCATCCATGCATCAAAATGCAAATTTCTAAGGAACAAAGCCATTCTTCCAAGGTTTAAGCATATCAATAGGACCCCCAAGAGTTCATTTACTTCATTAAAAACTTGTAAATCATATATATATATATATATATATCATAAAATATGTATACTATTAAGGTAATAACTTGATACGACATCAAAAACTTGCAGATGATGTAATTTTCTCTTCAGACATGAAGCTTGAAATGATGGGGAACATTTCAAGAACCAATAATTCACACGGGGCATTACATCAAAACAATCAGGGGACATCAAATGCAGATAAAAAATAAAATTTGAGACAATGGGAAAAATCAGGGACCAAGTCCCTTTGTAAATCTTGACACATAATCCTTGAATGATAAATTTGTATGGGTTTTTGCTCTTGTGGACCTATCCAAGCTCTTACCCCATTTCATCAAATTGGTGTCCTCTCAAGGGTTGTGGACTTAGTATTTTAATTTTGAAGCTCTTCCTCGTAGGTTTTTTCATTGCAACCAACTTAGGCATAAAGGGTTTTTTTTTCCCTCAAAACTTTGTGGTTATTGCAACCCAACTCCTCATCCTAGATGGTGTTAAAAGGATAGCTCCCTTGATGTTGATTCTGTGTGGAGGAATCAAGGACAATTCTTTAAATAACTCACTCGATCTCCCTCTGAATTGGAAATGCATTTGACTAAACCTCTAGTGCTTATTACCCCTTCCTCCCTTGGTTATTCAGGTGAGGTATCAAGGATGAAGGACTAGGGAACTTGTGGTGATAAAGAGGTGGTTGATGTTGGAGTCTCCCAATAGCTCACCATCCCCCAATTAGCTTGTAAAGATTCCTCATCTTCTTACAAGTCTTGGTTCAAGAGAAAAATTCGTCAAACAGAGGTGGAAATACTCTCCTTGGAAGCAAAGGCTATGTTTAATGGTTACTTCTCCCAGAGATGAAGAAAAGTGCACTTGAGCTATAAATAGCTACTTTTTCTCCCTCTATGAGTTTTATACTTTAGTTGTCTTCATTTTTTGTTTAAATGTTGGTATATGTTTGTTTCCTTTGTGGCAGTTTGTTTGGTATATTCTTATTCTTTTTTTGTAGTTTGTTCTTGGGCATAACCTCCCTTGGACTACTGATTAGGAAGTAGTGTTGTGGTTGTAGATTATCTCTATTGATTTCTCTTTCATCTATTTTTATTTCTTGCATTGTCACTTATGTTTTTCATAGTGTTGTATTGCAATATCTGTAACTTTTTTAAGGGTGAGGGCTCAAATAGAATCCTTCAAATTACCAATAAAAAAACATTTTCATAATATCATATTAGTTTCTTTCATGTCTGCATCAACTCTTTTTTTTTGTGAAGGATTACCTCTACTTACATGAACATCTATATCTAAACATGCCCACCTCGTATTAATCCATATAACTTTGACAAAAGTAGTAAAAAAAATAATTTCTACATTTGTGCTTATATTTGTGACATAAAATGTCACCAATTATTGTTTAATATATTCCACAATATAGTCTTAAATCTTTGAAGATTCTTTGACATACTATATAATAACTTCATTTTTACATTAGTCAATCTACACTACAAAAAAATATATATTAAAATTGCAAACAGAGCTAACGGATTGAAAACATTGGTGTCACTGTCCAACATCCATTATGAGTATGGACTTATTTTATTTTCATAAGTCACTTTTCAAATCTAAATGTTGTTAGCCTATGAATATTATGGAAATTTAATACAATATAAATTTTTTACATGGGTTTTGGGGTTGTTTTTATATGGATGAATATTTAGATTATAGTAAAATTTGGCACAGTACAAAAAAATTATATAATATTTACGTAATTTGTTCATTTTTTTAAATAACTGTTATTAAAAGGTTTATCATGTAGTTATGTTTTAAGAGGAGCTTAATTATCGATTTCAAGGTTCTTATAATTGAAAAAGCATTTGAATGCATTAAATGTAGTATGTCGGATATAAGAAGGGTGTTAGGATCCTAATGTTGGTTAAGGGGTCATTCTTTAAAGAAAACATTTTAAAATGGTAATTAATTTGTGTGTGTCATAGTCAAATAATTTATACAAATGTACCTTTTGAATAACTAAAAAAGTTAAGGTTTGCTTCATTTTTGCATTGCCTCAAAGTGTATTTATCCTTGAGGATAGGTACCAAACATTACACCTGAACATTTGAGATTCTCTATTGAAGGTTTCTACCCACTTTAAGCTTCCTCAATAGTCTTCCCTTATATTGCTCAATGAAATGTGCAATTATGAATACAGCAAGTGTAGTTGATGGCTTATGCTCAAAGTTATGGAGGCGAATCATTATCTTTGACTAAATCACCTTGTTTGCACTTGCTTAAGAGTGATTTTTCCTTTTATTGCCTTCATTTTGTTTTATGTTATATGACATTGTGTGTTGCACCTAAATGGCATGTTTGGTGAAAAAAATCAAACTCATCCATGACATACTCAACAATATGATATGAAACATCATTCATAGTATTGTGTCCCACTAGGAGTCCAAAAAATATTTCAAAAATTAATTAATAAATAAATCTTAAAAATACAATAAACAAACTTTATTTTTTCAGATAAATATAAATTTGCATTGTGTTTTTGTATATATAAACTAATAAAGATATGTTTCTAAAATCAATTTAGTGAAAAATTTCTATCAATTTTAGAAAACTAAATTCAAGGTTCTTTGGTGGTTAAATTAGGGTGTGTGGTCACTTATTACCAAAAATGGGACACATTGTTATGTTGTCAAAAGGAAAAGGAATATGACAAGCGTTAAGAGCAATATAAAGAATATGAAAAATAAGCTAATAAAGCAAATAATAAGAATGATGAACTCGAGTAACATGAATATCAATAAAAAATGTTGAGAAGTATTAATAAGAGGAGAAATATGATGAAGAATAGTGTTTGATCATCATTAACTACATTCAAATATTTATGATTCACTTTATACGTATTATCTTGTATAGTAATGCCATTTCTAGTCTCATGACTTTGGTTTTGAGATTAGACTTATAGGAGCACACTCAATAGACCAACGATTTCATTTGAACTTTTCAATAGAATTTTGTAAGGGTGGTAAAATCTTTGATTCTTCAAATTGATTAAATATATTTAAACAACTTGCTTCCTTTTAGTACTTTCACATTCAATAGTAACTTGAGCCTAATTATTCATAGCACTCATATTTATAGATTTTAGGATTGAACCATAAATATTACTGAGACAAACCATTTTCTTTTTCACCCAAGTTTTAGGATTATTCAAAGGAATTTCAACATTTATTAAATTATAAAAAATCAAAATTTAACCTAATAAATTATGAAAGCAACAAGTCTTAGAATATATAAGTTTAACACGAAGAGGTGATAGTTAATCCCTCGAAAGATACATACGAAAGCACTAAACCACTACATTTATAAGTAATCACACTTGAACAAACATAATTATTGATTCATCAGAGGTATGAGATATGTCATAAGAAGATGCAATTACCAAGAGTGTTCATCATTTCAAAGGAGCTGAGATAGAATATATGGTCTCCATCTATGACTCATTATGGTATGAGACTATGAATTCAAGGTTGAGAATGTATGCAGGGTTCTTTGGCTTGACAATGAAATGTCAATGTGTCAAAGCTAGCTAAAGTATCATTATTCTTGAGAGAATCTTGAATGCTTTGATATGATGTTTCACCTATGATACATATGAAACTTGAAGGATGCAGGAATTAAAAATATCCCCGGATCTTGATGTTTCTCCTTTATATTAATTATTATAGACATGTTGTCTGGACTACAACAAGGACAAGAAAAGATGTCGAAGATTGATCCCACTTCTGCAATCTTCATGGAGGAAGAAGAGGTGGTGTAAACCCCTACATTCTTTTTTGGAAAATTCTTGTTGCGGAGAGATAGATTCCAACTTTGCCTCAACAATATTAAAAGCGAATTAGTATTACTATACATTTTATGATGGATTTATAACACAACTATTTTCACAGTCTGTGCCAGAAGTGAATGTGAAGATAAAGAAAGCATTTTGTGCTCCTCAAATTGTTGAAGGAAATCCATGTTTGGAGTACATTCAATACATTATGTTTCCATAGTTTAAAAATTTTGAAGTACATCACAATGAGTAAAATGGTGGTAACAAGTAAGCATGCTTGTGACAAGATGTCTGTACTTTTCCCACAACTACTATTTTCTGTCTTTTGTTTTTCCAAATGCTAATTATCTGGTTTTTGGTTCATTGTTGTAATATTTTTCTTTTTGCATTTCTTGAATTTTTCATTTTGGACATCTCTATATGGTCTCTATTTCATACATTATTGTTTTTCAACATTCTGTTAACCTCCCATTCCCAACCAAATCTTCCCAATGGACATGAACCCCGCGGAATGAGCCACATTTGGTAAGTTTTCAAGTCTGGAGAAAGTCCTAGCTCCCGGGAGGTCTATGCCATGTGTCATCATTGCGTCAGTCTCTCAAGGAAATGCCGCTGGTGAATGTGAAACCTGTGGAATGTACCACATTCTATATATCCTTCGGGTCCGCTATGGGACAAGGCAATGTAAGCGAATAGTGATAAACGGTCATCGTATTAGTCATGGAATAAATGGAAAGTGAAATCATAGTATAACTATATATATATATTGCAGAAGAGAGAACATTAACAAAAAGATTCAAAGAAGATACACTGATAAAGCAAGGACTATATAGAGCAGAAGCTCATGGAGATGTATGAAGTGATTTTAAATATATATATATATATATATATATATATTGCAAAAGAGATACCATTAACAAAAAGATTCAAATAAGATACGATGATAAAGCAAGGAATATACAGAGCGAAAGCTCATGGAGATGTATGAAGTGATTATATATATATATATATATATATATATGTATGTATATATATATATATATATATATATATATATATATATATATGTATATAACGTAGATGTATCTAAGATAGGAAAAGTAGTTATGATTCTCTGCAAGCAGGGGACTATTCTAGATGACATAAAAAATCATAGTAGTTATGAGGATGAGGATGTTCAGGATTTGTAATAACTTACAAAGGTAGAATCACAAATAAAGCTATACAATATGAAATAAAACAAGTCTCGAATAGACTGAGGACTCACCTGCAGTAAGTGCTTCTAGGATATAAATTGCAATGCACTAGTTGGGCCTTAGAAAGACCTAGATTTATTTGAAATTTTGTAAGCAAATTGCAATATGCCGATTCGCTAAATTCCTTTTTACTACTTTGCAAATACACAAATTGAAAAATCGCGAGAAAACATCACCTCTGTGTATATATCGGGAAAATTTCAAAAATGTTTTCTTGGCCAAATAAGGTTCCATAGATTTCTTGGCGAAACATTAATGTTTTCAAATCCCGGCGCATCGATTTCTTGGTCAAACATTAATGTTTTCAAATCCTGGCACGTTGATTTCTTAGCGAAACATTAATGTTTTCAAATCTCGGTGCGTCAATTTCTTGGTGAAACATTAATGTTTTCAAATCCCAACACAACGATCACACGACGATTTAATATAAAAATAAACATTGGGATGGGAAATTCCTTGGCGATTCAAATGGGATAAGTTATTGTTTATGGGATTTTTGGACAAAACTTGGGTACTTTTGTTGCTATAAAATTCTCCAAAATCAAATTCCTAGAATTCAACTATTCGCCAAACTATGAATATTCGCCGCCAAAATTTTCCCTGTCTAGTAGTTGCAGTTCCTATTCAATTATTTCTCATATTTTATTCCATCCATTTCCACAATACCAACCTTTGGATAATAACAACAAATTAGTTTATAATCTTAGCCCCACCTAAAAGAATAAACAAATAAGGCACATATTTTTGAATAACGCTCTTGTCAACTGATCCTTATCTAGTGATAATGTAGAGAAATTTTGGGGATGATAAACCACGATAAAATAGAGAAACACCCCAATGAAAACATTCATGTTGTTAAAACAACTATGATAATGTGACTAAATATGGACAGAGGAAGAGTGCAAGTTCCAAATGACATTTGAGAGAAAAGGTATACATTATATGTGATTTTCAACTAGAATAAATACTTAGAATTAAGTTGATCTAAGTTTGATAGTTCACGTTAGATAGATAGCAGCTGAAGTGGCGACAAAATCTCATAATACAAATTAAATTGATATAATTGCCACTATGTTGACCATGGTTCAAGATTTGTTGGACATGGTCTCTATATTAAAGTAGACACATAATACATGGATAAATTTGGGTTCAACTCTAAAGAAATTTTGGCAAAATAAAAATCCCTCGAATGTGACTTTTAAGCCTAACAAGGATCTAAACTTGATGACACATTCCTTGTGTAAATGATATAGAGTGAGAGTGGAATAAAACTAAAATAAATTAAAATAGGGATAAGCTCAACCAACGAATCGCCAGGGCTTTCATAGTGAAGTCCAAGGTATAAATCCACAAAATGTGTGTAATGGTGAGAATCATCTCAAATGTAATTTTGGATGCATAGTACCTCAACAAAAAAAGAGGTACATTTTGTTAGAGTAGGTATTTACCTTAGCTCATGTTCACCTAGGTACATTATTTACCTTTATTGTATTTATCCTCACCCACTTATGTGTGTGGATATTTATTTTATTTTATTTAGATATTATGAGATATTATCTAGTTGTTAGGTATAGTTCTTTCCTTGATCTATGGTATTGACTAGATCCTTGATGGTTAATTCTCTCCTAAATCTATGGTCTTGACTAGTTCTTTGATGACTAGTTATTTCCTTGATTTATGGTTTGATCTACGACCTTGACTGATTCTTAGATTGTTATTCCTTGCTTATTTAAGCAAGTCCCATTCTCATTGTATTGCATTGAGTTCTATAATAATATATGATATTGCTACTCATTTGTTTGCAAAAGTTTTATGTAAAGTTATTCTGGCGAATTGCTTTCATCTTATTGATCGTGGTGTTTGATTAGCATCTATATTCTTGGCTTGGTACGATCTAGTTATCATTTCTTTCATGGTATCAGAGCAGGAGATTGTTGTTAACATCCGTCTATAAGTTGTATTTTACAAATAAATTCATTGCATATTCATATATTTGGGATTTGGTCGTATTTTGTTACTGCGTGCATTTTTATGCAAAACAGAGGCTTCCATTGGATCCGGAAGGCAGGAAAACCTTAAGATCGACTGTAAACTCGACCATTTTTGGAGGCAGTCATTTTTCTAGGGTTTTTTTTGTATTGTTTCCGAAAGCACACTAGTTTTCCTCGAGATTCATGTCGAGAAGAAAAAAACGTGGGATTCTTTTTTGGGTCTGTTGGATTTCTACCCATTAAAATCCTTAGCCCTTAGTCATATGGTATGGTCTAATGAGGGCTTAAAACTTGTGATTCCTACTAGTATGTGCTTAACTTCAGCCCCCTTTAATTTTATTTGTGAGGTGAAAGCAACAACAATCTATTTTGTTTTAGTGGCAACTAAAATAAATAACAGAGAAAAATATGAAAAACTTGTAACCTTTGATCGGTAACTCAATTTTGAGTGTCGTTTTTTGCAAAAGTGCTTGTTTTGTCGTGATCTTTCCATTGGAGTTATTTATTTTGAGACTTGCACTATAATTATAAAGTGTCAAATATGGAGGAGTGTTGTAATCAATTGTGGACTCAATTTCGGCTGAGCCCGACGTCCTAAACTTTTAGGAGTTGCAGTCTGTACCTATCATGGATTCTGATAATAATATTCTTTTCTCTGAAGTATCTAGACTTCAAGAGGATATTGTAAAATTTGTGGAAGAAAATAGATTGCTCAAGAAGTGAAATTCTCTTCTACAATCACTCATTCACAATAAGGATACAATAATACACTCTCTGCAAAACAAACTTGCTAGCCTACAACATCACCATCATATTGTGGACAACCATATCCATGCTCTTAGTCCACTTGCAGTTGTTGCTCTTGTACCCACTGACATTGATCTATCAGTCTTTGAGCCTGAACCTACTTTTGATGCTTCTAAACTTGTGAGGCTTGCTACTGCATGCTCTTCCACATTTGTGCCTATTACAGTACCACATGTTGTGTATCCTACTTCTACTCAGCTGCATGGCCTTTTTGAGAACCATACCATTGCATTCAGATCTCACATGCTCCATTCTATGGGTCTCACTAGCAAAGTCATTGGTAGATATTCACAGGGTATTGATTCCTCTATTCCACATGTTAAGTGGAATTCTCGTCATGATATTGGTTTTCGTGCAGATATTTCATTGAGATCACACATTGATAGAGCTCCTTTGTTTGTTCGCTCGACTCTTTTTTAGGATCATGAGCAACACATGAGTTCTACATCTTCACTTAGGCTTGAGAAACTTGATATTTTAGTTGTCTGACATGATCAACCTGACACACATTCTGATGTTCTTTTGCATGCACCCATTGTGCATTTTGCACCAAGTCATATGGAGGCATCTTCTTCATTCATCCATGTTGATTTGGGGTGGATATCTGATCACTTGTGGAGGCGACATAGGCATTCGTTGAGAGGACTCTACAGACATGGCTCCTTCACCATTCGGCCTCTTGCTCCACTTTCTATACCTTTTGCATTATGATGCTTCTTGTTTTGAGCATTTTTCTTTAGCAGGTGTAGTGTATCTCTCTTATTTGTTGAGAGATTTTGTATCTGTATTTTTGACACTTTTGGCATGTTGACAGTATCTCTTGTGAGGGATCTATTCTGGTGAAGTCTAGTGTTATTTTGTCAGTATTCAAGTAGTTGATTTTGGGCAATTCATATAGATTTGTAGTGTCACTCCACCCATTCAGCAGTATGGGAGGGTGTGGTGTTGATTTTCCTTCTTCGGGTTTCGTGTCCTTGCCTTGTTACCTTGGCTTTTCTTGGATCGTGACACTCTGGAGTTTGTGTCCTTGCCTTATTGCTTTGGTTATTATTCTTGGATCGTGGCACACCTATTTGCAGCAGTTGATCAAATTATGTTTGGTGTTTTTTTTGCACTTTCGACATCACTCTATTAACAGTCTCCTTGTATGGAGCTATTCTGGTGAAACCCAGTGTCAATTATTTTTGAGTTTTGTGATCGAGCAGTGGATTCAGACCACAGTGCACACCAAACTTCTTCAGCATTATACGATTTTTTTGAGCCGAGTTTCTTGGGATGCCTTGGAGTGGGTCTTTACTCTCTTTACTTTATTGTTACTAGTTTTGGGTACCTTGCGGTGTCCCTTTTTTTTCTAGTTATTGTACATGAGTACCTCATCAGGCCTAGTTGTCGGGACTCATACTATGGACATGCCACTTCTATTTTGGCCCCTAACTTCACTTGAGAGGGGTGTTAGAGTAGGTATTTACCTTAGCTCATGTTCACCTAGGTACATTATTTACCTTTATTGTATTTATCCTCACCCACTTATGTGTGTGGATATTTCTTTTATCTTATTTAGATATTAGAAGATATTATCTAGTTGTTAGGTATAGTTTTTTCCTTGATCTATGGTATTGACTAGATCTTTGATGTCTAGTTCTCTCCTAAATTTATGGTCTTGACTAGTTCTTCGATGACTAGTTATTTCCTTGATTCATGGCTTGGTCTACGACCTTGACTAGTTCTTAGATTGTTATTCCTTGCTTATTTAAGCAAGGCCCATTCTCATTGTATTGCATTGAGTTCCATAATAATATATGATAGTGCTACTCATTTGTTTGCAAAGGTTTTATGTAAAGTTATTCTGGCGAATTGGTTTCATCTTATTGATCGTGATGTTTGATTAGCATCTGTGTTCTTGGCTTGGTACGGTCTGGTTATCGTTCCTTTCACATTTTATCAATTAAAAAGAAATGAATTTGCATCAAGTCAAGGGGCTTTTTTTATTAATTTATATATGACCATAGAGAACTTACTTAAATCCCTGATTTTTTATTTTCCAACCAAATATAATATCAAGGATTTTCTTAAAAAATTGTTGGTTGGAAAATAAAATATCAGGGATTTTCTTGAACACCACAGAAAGTTAAACTAGGGCTTAAACAGTATGTAACTGCCATGTTTTGAGCATCATCAACATTTCACATAATTCACTCATAGGTAAACTCTTGGAATGCAGTTGCAAGAAGTTAGTATCGATTTCTTTTGCTGACAATAATTTGGAGGGCCAAAATCCCCCCTTCTCTGGGAGCTCAATGCAAGTTATGCGGCCAATCCCAAAGCAAATGTGTGACATATAATTTGTAATGGAGGGAAATTTTAGGGTATTCATAGAAAATTTTAGGGAAAATATGATAAAACTTGAGATATATGAAGTGTTGATGACGATAACGGATTTCTAATAACCTTATGAATAAAAATTGCTTAAAGGGTTCTGAACACGGTACGAAGAAAACAAATGTGGGTCACGAGAAAGAACATTCAAGACTGAAAATGTTGAACTTGCATAACCAGACAAGTGATTTAATGCGTTGAAGTTCATTCGGACCCCAAATATATAAACAAAGATTTAAACAACAGAGAGTTAACCCACATTCCATAACCAACCACTGCTTTAATGTTGGTTAAATGTTGAGCGTAAATATATAATCAGAGAGTTAAACAGAGGAATGGAGAAGGCGGAAGGACTAAGACATTCCTGTAGGCTGGATATTGTGCTTCCCCACCGAATGGCTTCGAGGTCTACTGCTTCCTCTGGCCTCTGCGTGCTCAAATGGCGCTTCTCAAACCTGTCTCCGCGTAAGCCCTCAATCGGTTCTGGAAATTTCACCCAATTTCACAGCCTATTTCTTTGCTTTGTCTGTCGCACCCCGCCTGGTAATCATCAACGCGTTCCCAGTCGCATCATTTTTTGAAATGGTGAGAAAAAACATGGGCAAACAACACGTTGGGTGCCATGGAAAACACATACTCCAGAAATTTCAATGTTTAACGAACTGTCCACTAAAAGTACCGAATTCGGCTATGGAAACTCCGATTCGGAGGCTTAATATACCAAACCAAAAAAACGATAAATTAAACCGTATTTTTGCAGAAAAACTATGCTAACAAATTTTCAAACTGAAACGCTTTCTCAATATAAAATCTCCGATTCACACCCTTGATCGACAGAAAAAAATTTCAAAATCAAACAAAATTTCAGAAACAACATGATGCTCAAATTAAGAGGCTTTCATCTACCAAAAAAAATAACTTAAAAAAAATTGAAAATGTTTTTTTTATTTTTTTGGGAAAAATAATATCACAGAGATTTAGAGCTTTCAACTACAGAAAATATTTACCATTATAAGAAAATTCAAGCTGAATGTCTTCAGAAAGCTGTGATAGTCAATCGCATACAACATAAAAGAAATCCTCAAACCAAATCCAAAAACCACACAAATCCTGTAAGTTAATTTCCCCTCGAATGATTATGTTTAAACTTGCAGAAAACCTTTGCGCTCAAGTTTTCTATGTTGTTTGTATAGGGTAAAGAAACCTTGTTGCAGAGGCCAAATTGTCAGCTAAAAATTCTAAGCCCATATAGTTCAATATTCCAGCATACGTAAATCTCATTGATTGTGGACGACCAAATGGTGCACAACGTGTTAGGTAGTCAGCAATCACCTCGAGAGTTATGAGCAAGTGGGTTAGATGATATCATTAACAAATTACGGATATACATTATCGTTTGATTTTCTGATTGCTGTCGTGCGTATTTTACTTCCTTGCCTTGATGTTATTGTTAACTTTCGTGCATTGCGGATATTTTCTGGGTTTCCCGGCAGTTGAGAGGAGATTATTCACGCCACCAGCTAAAGACCCATGAAAGATCAGCTCTTTTAATCAAAACCCCAAAGCAGAGCATGGAGAGCACACATCCCATGCGGCGTTACAGACCTATCATTTTCCTTTCTTTGATTGCAGCCATGCTTCGTTGCATGCACCGACTAAACAATTCGAAGTGACGATTTCCTACATCCACGTCAAAAGTCAGGAGTTTGGTTATGAAAGGGAACGCCCTATCGACGTAATAATGACTCCTTTCGAATTGGTAAGGAGAATCCAACAAAGGAAATGTAACAAACTGTTACACCAAAACCTTGAGGTGTTAGTGAAATTTGCACATGAGGAACATAACATTCCACCCACGCTTATGTAGAACCCGGCCTCAAGCTGGGTTTGTGCCCACACTCCCATACGTATGAGCCTCACTTCACCGACATTTAGGCGCCCACAGACCCCGGCTACACGGCGTAACCAACCGAGTGGGATTCAAACACAGGGTGGTCACTATGATACCAAAATGTAACGAACCATTACAACCAAAACCTCGATGCGTTAGTGAAATCCGTGTATGAGAAACATAACAAGAAAGATATGAAAATGACTTTGTGTATCTTCTCACATGGAATTCATGTTGTTTTCCTTTGGATGAATATTTATATTGAGAATAAAATATTCATGTAATATGAAATTCAAACTTCTATAAAAAAAAACAAATAATTATAAATATTTATACAATTATGTTCATTATTGTTATATTAAAAGTATAATTCATCTTTTATACTATTTAAGCTACATGGTTGGTTTGAATTATTTTTATCCGGAGCATTCTCTTGTTCCATGATGGGCCTCTCCTCCCGACCCCCTATATATCTAATCAAATTTGATCTTTTGGGGGGGGGGGGGGGCCTAGTTTGGGCCCAGAAAGATACATCTTCTCCTTGGATAAATATGTTTCGGTCCATATTCGGGGGATGGTCTGCCAATTTTATTATGTTTAAGTTGGTATTTATCATCTAATTTCAAAATCAACATAATTGATTAAGCAAAATATCAATAAATATGTTATGAAAATGCTTAATCTTATTGTTATTGTAGTAATAAATGAATAATCAATTAAGTACAAAATAGACCCGAAGAAATTATGTTAGAAAGTATAAAAACCATGCACAGAGCTTTGACTGGTCGCGAGGTGTTCGTTATCCTTCGCCTTTTTTCGCTAGTATGTCGTACAATATTTTCCGAGGTCACTGGAAACCTACAATGAAATAATGACCTGTAAAAACCCTCAAAGAGACATCAAATCCTAAAAAATAAAGATGCAAAATGAGGGGGTCAGAATATCCTCAATTGTCACAATGGTGATCTTACGACTATGTGTTGCACTACATCTCAGACCCAAAGTAGTTTTATGTGTGTGTTTACATAATCATGCCCTAGGTATATCTTGTGTGTGTCACACTTAGATAGCGAGCAAGTAGCTAGATGTAAAGAAATGTAACAGATGTGTGCATATAATAGAATAGACTCCCCTCCTATGAAGTATATGCAGAAAAATGCAATCCTTGCCCTTGAATGGATGCTAGAATAGATGTTTGAATGCTCTTGAATAACATTTGGATGCAACCTTAGGTGGTGATAACTAATGCTTAGTGTTTGGTCCCTTATTATGATCGCATAACTTTATATTTATATGATTCCCTCACTTGGATTTCATAGTTAACCCTGAAAATTCTGACTGCCAAAAAGAGAAGATGCTCAAACGGCTAGAAACAATGAATATAAAAGTTCCGTGAAAATAAATAAAGCACAAGTTAGGGTTAGAAGAGAATGCGTCGATTTATTGGTCGAGATGGAGTGATAGATATGTGAGAGTGTACATGAAGGTTGTGCAAAGTGTCATTGATTTATCCTATAAATCTAGGATTTTGAATCTAAGATGAGGATGAAGTCACATGTCTAGAACAAACTAGCTTGGATGAATTTGTCTTATGTGAATGGTTTTTTTCCTTTATAGGGTTTGACTAAATCTCATTTTTGCATAATGTGTTTCTATGTTTTGAGATCATGTTTATGCATTCACCTTGCGGTGATCTTGGAGTTGTATAGTAGATTAGGGATCCTTCTTCTTCTTGATTTCTTGAGGGCCTAAAAGTGGTTAGTTGATTAGGTTGAGTTTCCCCTGTAACGCCTATGTAAAAATAGTTTAAAGAGGCATCAAACCCTCGAAGTTCCCCACCCAATAAATGTGTGCAAGTTGTACATAATAATGTGTTTTGGAAATGAAAACCCCAATATGATCTCAAACACTTAGTAATGATCTTTAGTGTTGGTTGTAGCTTCACAAAATGGCCTAAGGAAGCTATATAGGATGTATGTAGACTTAATATTGGTTGATGTGATTAGGAAAGTGATTTAGCAATTGGGTATTTTGTTTTGATTTTATAAGTGGTCCCTAAATATGACTTATAAGAGGCCCTTGAATGGGTAGTGTAAATATGCATTTATAGGTGATTATTGTGAAAGGTTTTCCTACTAAATTGACATTCGGCTAACTAGGCTAACTTGAAAATTAGAAAATGTGGACATTAAGAATTCAGAGGACGAATTCATCAACTTAGGAAAATTTTACCCAAATATTTGTGTCTGTCATGGTCGACATCATATTGGTAGGGTGTAAATTTCATTATGTGAGTTAGAGATAGTGGAGATGATGGTCAGAAGTGCACAGATGTGTTCTATATTTAAAAAGTAAGTTTTTAACCAGTCAATGATGAGTAGCAAGTGTGACCTAGTGGCCATGGATGTTAATTGAGTAAAATGTAAGTAGGAACTAGTCATTTAAGTATGCAATCATTAAGGGGGTGAGATAAATAGCAATGGTTAATTGTCAAATGTTATTGATCTCGATTTAGGTATATAGATTTTCCCTCATTTTAATCTATAAATTAAAAAATGTAGTAACATAAATAATTTGAATTATAAACCTCACATAAGGAAAAAACCATATCTAATATTAAAATGTGTGTGTTCCCTTTTCATTTGTGTTTTAATCTACATGTGAACATGCATGCCACATGGAGAAATTTGCATCAATTTCTAACGAATATGATTATACCAAATCAGTAAATAATAAAATGTAAAAGTAAAAAAATGAAACATATAAACATTTTTGCTCTCAGTGTCATATGTGAGGGAAGAGAAATTAAAATATAATAAAATTGTTAACCTTTATGCCATTTTTTTAACATTTTGATCTTAAGGATCCAAGACCCAGAGTTATCATCACTTTGCATAAATTTGAGGGTATTTTCTTTAGTCTATGGGTCAAAGAATATTGGTTTCTTTAATATGTTATGCTACTCTCCACTCCCACACCTTGCCAAGGCATATCTCCATGTCATAGATCACTATATAGCATAACGCACACTATCACACCAATCTCCAATGTCTTAATATGATCCACAAAATGCTCAACAATTCCGCATTATCTATCATTTGCTTCATGTTACCCACACTCCACTAAATTTCCCCAACTTGCTTATTTGTGTTGAGTTTGAAGTTTTGTAATTCATTGACTTCTATTTTTTACTTTAGAGTGTTAATCCTTCCTTTCCTCACACTTCTCCCTATCTTCCTTTTCCATTTCCCACCTTCTTCTCTTGTGACCTTCTACTTCTTTTTGTCACGCTATGTTAGCAACCCACATATGATTGCACGCTGTCATGATGCTCTAACCAACGCATGAAACATAATTTTATGCCACAATATACTGAGTAGGCCATGGATGCTTATGGAAAGCTACAAAAGACTCTTCCAGATCATGGCACTCTTCTCATGTTTTGGTGAACTACATTTTCCCATGGCGGTCTAATCTTATTCTCCCAAAAAATTGGTGACCTACACCCAACTCTTTTAGTTGTATTTCAATGCAACCATGCCTCTTCCACTTTCTTCCTATGTTTGAAGAATTTTATGGGTTTCTATTCAATTTGTGACATCTTCAATTTTGCATGCACTTGAAACTGTTATTCCATATTTATTAGGACACCAAAGGTTGTTAAAGGTATTCATCAATCAATTTATGCCTTAAGCTACTCCACCATTATGAGAACTTGGCGATTGCCTTGGGACAAGTTTACCTAAGTTAAACGGTTATATAAGTTAATGTTTTATGTCCAATTCCATGAGAATGGATAACAATAGGACATCCAACAAGTAGAAGAACCAAATGCCACTGAATCAAAAGTAAATACTCAATCCAAGATCCCAAATTTTTAGTTAATGAGGGTACGATTTGTCACTTCTCTCTAATATATCTTGACTTAATTACTAATTATTCTTCCCTCCTTTTCTACCTTCTATCTTCTAGAAATAACATATTTTGTTGTTTCATCCAAATTCTTAACCATTTTGGGAATTTCTTGCCATTTTTAGGCTCTTCCTATTATGGTTTGTTATGATTCTAGTTGTTCATTTACTCTATGTGCATGTGAGCGAGGTTGTAGGAATTAACATGCACAAGTTTCTCATACCCTTGGCGCTGGCCTATCACGTCGTAGTGTAAACTAGGGCGAGCTCACTTGAAGTGTGGAAGGTTTGTGATCTCCTCAAGGTTTGCATGGTTTAAGTGGAGTTAATTGTTCAAATATACAAGAATGGAAATCATAAGTAACTCAACACATATAATTCACAAATTCCATTATTTCCCCAAAACACATGTCTCTCATATATTAATCATCATTTTCACAATTACATACATAGTATTCAGGTAACTTGCAGACTCATACTAGCTTAGTAGTGAGCTCTCTACTCTACAAAGAATACAAGCACAACTATTCCAATTGTCTTTACAATGGATCCCTAATGGGGGTATTTATATTAGTGGGTATTTTCCCTTCACTAGTCTTCCAAGAGCTATTAATAGCCCTCATGTTACAACTATCAATCCAACTAATACATGTAGGAAACAACTAAATATAGCCACTCGCTGTCTTACCCTTTCTCTTCATGGTGATGCTTCTATAATTGCCTATCCTTATTCAAGTTTCAATTTTATCCATTCTTCTGTTGATTCCATGCAAGTGTTCCAATCTGCATCTTGCGATCTAAACATGGTCGTGTCTATATTTGATCTTCTTTATCCTGCATGCATTTGTCTGAACTTGTCCTTATTACATGTTCTTCTATACTTTATCGGTGATTCCTTTTCCTTACTTCAAGTTCCATGCACATCTTTAGTTCCATCTTCGCACGCTCATCCTTTGTATTTTTTTCTTGCACGCTTACTTCTTCTATTGGCGCATGTTTCTTCTTTATTTTTCCTTTGTGAACATCCTTTCTCGAAGTTTTTCACATCCTTCCAAATAATAGTAGATTATGAATAAAGAATTTTTAGTTCTAATATAAGACTTAATGAATAAAGAATACAATTATATGGGTCCAACATCACCCCATACTAAATCAATTATCCATTCTAAGGAAACACTTATTGGATTTCTTCAAATAATTTTGGCACCTCATCTTTTAGAAAGTATTCATGCGCCTGCCATTTATTTATTTACTCTTGAATAATTTGGCCTAAATTGTCTTATTGTATGGCCATTTCGCTAAAATCTTAAGCGCCCTTAATTCTTGTGTTTCCCTTCTTACACATGTCTTCAAATTTCTTACGTAACTTTTTGCGCATATTTTTAGCTCTATTTTAGCCTTATTGGTGAGCTTCCTTAGTTATGACATTCTTCCATCAATTTGTTCTCGTTATCTTTATTAAGAAAATTGTCCTCTAGTTTGGACTCTATATATTCAAACTTTTTGGTCTCCTCCTTTGTGTGCACACTATTATTCAGATTGTTTGTAAATTCCCTTCAACAATTTATCATCTTGCGTGAATTTTTCTTCCATTTTCCTTGTGATATTTTTGAAGGCTTCCAACTTTTCTCACATGTGACTCATATGCTTTCTTGGTCACCATTCTTCTACTTTAATTTGTTTAAATATCAGGCCTATGAGATTCTCTAATTCATCAATATTTTCACCTTCGATGGGGGGGTTGGATTCTATAAACTTGGGTTCACTACGAAGAATTATCTCCCCCGACACTTTTTATTTAGCATCCATGTGCTCATATTTTTCCTTTAGGCTCTTGTTCTCATGCTACAAGTCGTGTAATTTACTATTTGTTTCTATGATATCTCCCTCTATTTTTGTGATTGGGCCTTATATTTCTGATCTTCATGGCTAGTATGTAAATTTTATTAAACTACTTCCCCAAAAAAATCAGTAAATCCTCCCCCACTTGAGTTTCTAATAGATTATAAGTTGTTGTGAGGAGGATATGATCTCCTTCCTTAGTAGGAATAGTATGTATGTTGTCGCTTGGAAGCTCAATTATCGACTCTTATGTATAGGCATCTAAGGAGAATGACAATGTTGTCTTTGAGTGCTTGGTAACCAAGGTGTTTTTGAGGAAATCCGATGAGAACATTTCTTTAATGTTCTTATGTCACCTGATGCTAAATCTCTAGATTTGCATAAATAAATTCAACACCAATAAATCAAATTAACTCATGAAATGGAAAGTATAGAAAATACAGACAAAATGAAAGTAGAATGGAGCAATTTCTATTGAATATTGGAGGGCGTTTTATACAATTGTTTGCTCGTATAATCATGGAGTCAAGTCTCATCACCTTATCCCCATATCTCTCCTCTAATCCCTATTCATACTCCCACACCCCTATCCTATGAGTTGTGCATGACAACTAATTGTGCACACTCACATATTATTTAAATATTAAATAATACTTGTGCATGACAACTAATTGTGCACACTCACATATTATTTTAAATATTAAATAATAACAAAATATTCAAATCATATATTCACACTATGAACAAATATTTCATAACATTGAACTCCTTAGTGTGAACATGGGTGAGTTCTTTCTAGTACCTACTCATGTTCTACAATCTGATGGTTTTCAAATATTATCATCAACTCCAACAGATTTTCTAGTGGAACCATTAACCACTTTGTATGTGATGTTTTAACAAATTCACAAACTCTCAAATTGGTTTTCTAGTGGACCACCAACTACTCCATATCAGCGTACATGTTTTCCCATCCACAATTTACAAAAGAGAACAAAATATAGGAAAATATGTTCCTAACTATGAACAGGATTTATCCATTGTTCTTTATTTACTACCACACATGTTGAAATTAAACACACTGAACATAACTGAAAAAACATGGCCACCAAAGCAATATTGTGGCCTCATTGATGGTGCCTGATGAGAGGTCACTAAAAAATCTCCTTCCTTTGTTGCCTCCAACCTCCATGAAGTTCAAAAATACCCCCCATAAAGCGGACGTCACGTACAAGCAAAAATTCATCCAATTAAAAAAATACATAAATGTATTATGCACCACTTTTTTTTTCAGATCCATGTTTTTATTTCCACGTTTCTCTTAAAATAGAAACTATGTTTTTGTAAAATTTTAACAAAAAATTTCCAGCTATTAACTAAAAAAACCCAATAAATTTCGTAATATTTTGAATCTGGGTTTTTTAGATACAATCAATTTATCAGACGTTTGTTTTAAAAACAACAAAAAAATTCACTCAACTTACAAAGAAATTTACGCATAGATACAATACAATGCTGAAGCTGATGTAAACTTTAATATTGTGTGGCTTGTTCTTATCTTTCCAGGAAAAAAAACAAGACATTAGTCGGATGTTATATGAGGAAACTGTGTTCTTTTTAATATGATGTGTTTGCTGGAAATTTTCTTACGAGATTCCTTCAACCATCTTCTTCTTCTTCTTCTACACTTGTAGACGGAAACCTGCTCTGCTACCAGATGATGCTAAATCTCTATATTTGTATAGATAAATTCAACAACAATAAAATCGAATTAACTCATGAAATGGAAAGCATAGAAAATACAGATAAAATTAAAGTAGAATGGAGAAATTTCTATTGAATATTGGAGGGCGTTTTATACAATTGCTTGCTCCTATAATCATGGAGTCAAGTCTCATCACCTTATCCCCATATCTCTTCTCTAATCCCTATTCATACTCCCACACCCCTATCCATGAGTTGTGCATGAAAACTAATTGTGCACACTCACATATTATTTAAATATTAAATAATACAAATATTTAGACCATATGTTCACACTATGAACAAATATTTCTTAACATCACCCACATTGACCTTTTAGTCAAGTTTATATAGAGTTGGAATTTTATGAACGTCTTCATTTGTCTCATCATCCAACTTCTAAATTGACCTTTTTCCTATACTCGAGTTTGGTTTCACTTCCTCTTCATCACCTCCATGGCCACCTCCTACCCCATGGATTTCTCTGTCACTTCCACTCTTTTCCTGCACTTCATTGGTATCCTCGGGATTATCTTCAACCTCAATTATCTTTAGAGGTGACTTAGAAACAAATGATTTTTTTGCGCCTGCATCTTTGGGATCCATGTTCTCACTTAGTCTACCTTCCGTGCTAGTTTGGATTGGAGATTTTTGCATTATATATTCAATGTTTAGTTCCTCCTCATCCTTAGGCAACCCATCCATCTCTCTAACAACCCCTATCTAAATTGTTCTTTACATTGTCACAAGGGTTTGGATTGGGCCTATTTTTTTTAAAAACATTGAAGTTGGGGGATTTAAAAGGATCATAATCCTTTTACAACCATTCCATCAAGAGGACCCCAAGAGAAGAGAAATCACCAGAAGTGTTCATTAAATTTTCTTAAATTTATTCAGAATATTAGCAATTGTAGACACAAAATCAGGCACTTTGGGTAATTATTTAGTCTTAATTACATACTACTATTCATATGATTCCTAAGTAAGAAAAGTACTAATTAACCCATGTCTTTTTCCACCTTTCTTTGTTTTATGTTACTTCTCTTGGTCTTGCACCCTTACTTTCTCAAACTACCTTTTTATACCTCAACATTTATCATCCTAGACATCAGCATCCAGCCAAGACGCCAGTGCCAGGTGCCCTAGTCCCCTTTGGGCACCCCTGACCACAATGTACTTTGTTCACACTTTTCAGATATTTTCTAGCCATTTGAGCATCTTATATATTTATAATCGGCCTTTTCAGGGATAATTATAAAATTCAAGAAAGGGGTTCATATAAATATAAAGTTATGTGATCATAATAAAGAACCAAGCACTAAGCACTAGTTATCACCACCTAAGGTTACATGCTTCAAACATCTAAGAGATCTATTGCATCCATCTAGCACCATCCAAGGGACACAAGGGTTGGTTACTTTGAATACACTTCATAGGAGGTAATTTCATTTTATTCCATGCACACATCTATTACATTTATTTACATCTAGCTTACTTTGATCGCTATCAAGTGCGACACACACAAGAGCCACCTAGGGAACAATTCCACACACACACACACACACACAGAACTACATTAGGTCTGAGATGTAGTGCAATGCTCAATCATAAGTTCACATTGTGACAGTTGAGGACAATCTGACCCCTCATTCTACATCTTTCTTTTTTGGGATTTGATGTCTTTTTTAGGGTTTTATAGGTCTTTACTTCATAGAATATTTCTAATGACCCTGGTGATCATAGTATGGCATACAAGCAACTAAAGGAGAGTGATAAAGAAAAACTTGTGACCACTCAGAGGTGGTTCTTTAAGCATTTCCACAGACATAAGAGCTCAAGTCCATCTTATTCTTTCAACTCTGTATTTTTCTGAGCTTTGGTGTGACAGTCAGTGCCATTCATTTTTTCTAATTTTCCAACTTTGTACACCTTCAAGATCTCTACGAATCAGCTAAGTCATTTTACCTCTTCTTTGCACTTAGGGTTTTACATATTTTTGCTTAGTTTTCTTGGGTTAATTTTTGTGCTTAATTATTTATTCATTTACTACAGAAATAGTATTCAGATTAGGCATATATAAATTCACATTTTAGCTTAATCATTTTGGTGAACCAATATTTGAATACTCTTAGATCCTTCTTTTTCTTCCATCATGGCTCGTAAGGTATGTCAAGTCTCTTTGCTTCAATTACTTCAAATGCACCCATCTTTTAAAGATGCTCTCCACAAAACCTTAGACGCTATGTATTTTTCTATCAACATGATGCCTTCTCAAGTCAATGTTATTTTCGATCATCTTTCTAATGACTCTCTTGGTTCGAATTCCAATAAATATATTTGCAAATACAATCAACATCTTCATTATTTATTTCAAGACAAATTTATGGCCTCTTGTTATATATACCTCTTGTTAATGTTTTCTTACTCAATGGATAGATTATTCTTTGTCTCTTGTCTATAGACCTTGGAATTTGTTTATGTGTTTTAAACATTAGTGTCCCTTGTTTTCATCCAGTATCTTTTCTCGCATGGCCCTTTGGCCCTTGATTATTTGAGTCAAACTCTTATGTTCCTTGTAAGCAACCTCTCGTCCTTTTGTATGGTATTGTGTGTGACTTTGCATGTTTATATTGAGTGATTTTATGATTGTCACACTTAATGTCATGGTATATATCATGCACTTCCTCTATGTGGTTGATTACACATTTATATGACCTTGAAAACTTATGGCTACTCTCCACATATTCATGCAATGTTATATGGTATACATGACATGGTACATTTCATCTTTATTTTCGATCTTAGTAATCTACAACATATATCCCTTGCCTTAAAAGAGGGGGGATTTAGTGGGCTTATCACAAAAGCACAATCTCACTATTAGATAGAAAGATATAATCTAGTTTTAAAAGGTACATATACATCATACATGATTATAGATAGTTCCAGATACAAAAATTAGTGGAAAACCCATCAAGTTTGGATAAAATTGACAGTCAATGTTTTCCTCTATCTCTCAATTTTTTAATATAGTTTGGACATTTAATTTTGAAAAAAATTTAGAAAATACATAACTTACTGAGGTTTAGATAGTGAATTAAACACAATAATACATAATTCAATAAAGTTACACTGCACTTTATTATAAATGCAAGGTGCATGATGTTACTTCATAATATAATTGTATTATAAATATGGTTAACATATATTCTACAGTGTGTGTTTTCTCTTTCAAAAATCAATGTTATCAAATATTGTGACATGCATGGCGGGGGGAAACATGGATATATTTTGTTCCCTTTCGATTATGTGAAATTCTCAATTTTTATGATTATAGTGGTGTATGAGTATACTTCATTCATTTTCGATCATGTAAACTTGGAATCTAGATCCATCTACAATGGTGTGGTTTAGTTTGAGTGGGTGATGTATATTGGGTTTTGTGACACCCATCATCTTTAGTGCCATTCCTAGTGAACCCATATTGGTTCCACATTTTTTAGTGATGTATTGCATTTATATCCTCAATCATGAGTGTTGGTTCTATTATGCCCCCAATCTCATTGGATAGTTTTTATTTTAAAAATTGATGGATTAATCAACCCAAGTTATTCATTATTTCAACAAACATCCCTTTTTTGTGCACCTTAGCTATGAGACACAATATACTCTAAGAGATTCACCAAGAAACTTTAATCTTAACAAGGAAATAAATGGTTTTTACACATTCAAGTGTAATCCTTCCTCTCTCTTTACAATTTCAATTTAAAATTTCAGAGTTAAAGCTTCAATTTTCATTATGTGGACATTGACTACACTTTTTTGTTGTAGGTTTCTCTTTGGACATCTCACAATCATTTGACCACTTAAGAATTCAAGAAAAGACAAAGTATGTTTACACGCTCATGTATGTATCCCCATTTTAGTTTAAGTAGAAACTTACATTTATTAGATTAAAAGAAGGGGGGAATGTAGACACCTGGATTCGGTCATTTGGAATTTGGTAATGTATTTGTTTGCCTTATATACATTATACACAACTAATGCTTATAAAATAAGCTCAAGTTATCTATCATATACTATCTTAAGGGTTGTAAAGGGACCAATATCTCATCTTACTACCCAATTACCTACAGGATCACTTCCATCTATCATAAACATCTTATGCCTCTCAATTATAACCATCTCTAGACTATTATTTTAGCTATCAACCCCGCAAAACAAAACAATCTAGTAAGGACAAAATCAAATATCATTTTTTCCCCTATTGGATGATTATGTCCTTTGAACTCTAAAATTTGATTTTTCAAATGAACACCTTTCCATAAGTTATCCTTTCCCCTTTAGGTTTGCATTAGTGTGGAAAATTTTGTTATATTGTTATAAATACAAGTAAAGCTCCCCCTGTTATATTGGATTTTACCTAAAACTTATCAAAAGCTCATCTAAAAATATATATCAAGCATCAAGAAAGTTGCACTACTGATTCCTATTGCAAGAGAATACACTAAGAGTAACCCCTATTCAAATCTAAAGTACTATAAATCATGTAAAGTGTAAGCATTATCAATCCTAAAGTACTTAAAGGAAATTCAAAACAAGTCATATCGAATGTAAAAGAGACAAATTATAGTTTCAAATATATAGTTGAGAATAACATAATTGCATTTCTAATATGTGGTAGAAGTACATGCAGACACTCATTTTGGTAATTCATGTCTTGCTACAACACAAATTATACAATGCCTTTGCACTAGTCCACACTTTTCCAACTTATTAAATTATGTTATCCCCATCTATATCTCACTAATTTTTGTTTGCACACACAACGATCATATTTATCCATCAAATTAGGCTAAACCCTAAAATCAATATAATCCCAAATTTTAAAGTGCTCACACATGCATTCAAGACCAAAGCACCCAAAATGAGCCATAGCGTTTGTACGTTATGGCCCTTCCCATCCACTTTTTCCCTTTCCCTCCAACAGAACCTTTCTCAAATCAAATTCCTTTGGGTCACTTCTAGTTAGCCTTATCTAAGGTCTTCATATTCATAACACATATATAAGCTAGTTATATATCCATTATCAAGAAGGAGATCATGCACACTTGACACCCAAAAAGTCCTAAGGAGTATACACTAAGAGAAATCATAAGAAAATCCATCCCAAAACTCTCTTAAGCCTCATGTACTCTACATACTCTTTCTAGGGTAGTCATTTCTGAAAACCAATGCTTGCATTTTGATTTACAATGTCTTAGCAAGCAAGCAACAAGCCCAAGCGTGCTACTTTAATATAACATTATACCTGCATGCATTAGACTATCACTAGAGAGAGAAGCATACTGTTGAATATATAGTGTACCGTTTGGTTTTAGAGCAGTTATGCAGTTATACCTGACTTAACCGATAACAGAAATGTAACCACCATCTCTATTATAAATAATACTCTGCCTGTGTCACTTTGTGCAGTGCAGTTTTTGCCTTCTCATTTCTTTCTTAGTTTCTCCTTCTACTAATGCCAGAAGGAAACACCAGGGCGGAGAGGTACTGTTTTACTCCAGTAGCAAATACCAAAAGAACCCTAGTCGCAATTTTAACAGTCGCAAATACAGTCGATGGTGGCAGAGTTGTGAGGGCAGAGGTCTTTCATGTTTCATATGGTTTTAACAGGCGTGAATACATACTGTTGTAACAGTCGATAATACAGTCGTGAGAGCAGAATATTTGGAGGCTTCCATAGATTTGAAGGCAAAAGATTTTAAACGATTTGTGGAAGACCAGTCGTGAGGGCAGAGTTGTGAGACCAAGTCTGCAGTGTGCACGTATAATTTTTTTTTCTCCTTCATTGATTTCCACGTTTTTCTGTTTCTGCATTGAAGCCCATTTTTTTTTTTTTGAAATATTAAATGACAAATATTTCAAATCTGATTCTGCCAGACTCGCAAAAATTAACAGGCACAAATTTCAATGTATGGAGCCATAAGATTCTGACACTTGCAGAATTTCGAGATTGTAATAAAATAATCACCAGGCAGCGAAGGCAGACCTGCTGCGAACTTTGCTGATCATGACAAACGTCATAAGGAGGCTCAAGAGTCCAGTTCTGGACAATGTGAGAGTGCTTTTGCTGCTCAGACCAAAGGAAAGTGGAAACGACAGGTTGAGACATCCACTTCCTCTCCTCAAAATCAAGTGAAGTGTTACTATTGTCACAAACTTGGTCATGTGAAGGACTGTTTGAAACGACTCAATGCCCTAAAGAAGCAAAAAGGGGCAGGCACGTGGCAACAGTTGAACACGAGTCAGAAGATGAGTATGCCCTCATGACATCTTGCACAGTCTAATGGCAGCCCTACTCGGTGATGGTTTTTTGATTCCGAAGCATCATGACATTTCACATGTCAAAAAGATTGGTATGTCAATTTTCATTCACGTTCTTCTAATCCAGTTACTTTACGGGATGGGAGATCACATGTTGTAGAAGGTATTGGGGATGTTTGTATTATGTTAAAATAATAATGCCAAATTGCTTGTCAAAAATGTTAGATATGTGCTTAACATGAGTAAGAATTTGTTATCTATCAGTCAACTAACTGATAATCCTAACATCTCTGTAAACTTTTCTGGAAAATAATGTATTGTGTCTGATATCAAGCAAAATAAGGTTGTTTCCCCTGGGGATTGGGCACGGTGGCCTGTATGGACTTGTTGATCTTGCCATGGTCAGCTTGCATGCCTTAGTTGTGGAAGGCAATACTAGTGTTTTATTGCACGAAAGATATGGCCATCTCAACCTTCAATATTTAGCCTGCTTCATAGAGCCAACATGGCTATTGGTTTGCCTCCTATCCAAGATTCACTCATCTTCAATGCCTTCCATTCCTTTGATCACTTATGTCATATCCTCAAAGACCGTGAAGGCAAGCTAATCTCCATGGGAAATATTAAGTATAGTGACCATGATTTTAGTTAATCTAATGCCAAATTCCCAAGTAAATATACCTCTAAGAGAAAACATATTGATCCCTGAGCTGATACTAAATCCATTTTTAATGTAGTTTCCCAACATATGAAACTCCAAATCTAATATCCTCACTGATTTTGAATTCCAAGATCTATTTCTATAGTCTTTTACCTCCTATACAATATTCAAGCGCCTTTGATACCTTTCATTCCTTTGATCACTTATTTCATATCCTAAAACACCGTGAAGGCAAGATAATCTCCATAGGAAAGCTCAAATGTAGTGACCATGCTTCTAATCAATCTAATGCCAAATTCTGGAGTAAATCTGCCTTCAAGAGAAAACATAATGATTGCCAAGATGATGTCAAAGCCACTATTAATGTAGTTTCCCAACTGAAAAATCTCCAAATCCAAACTCCTTGGTGAAATTTCATTAAATTGTCAATCCCACATTGAGAAGTGTTATAATAACACCTTGTTAATAACCTTATCTCTCTTCCTCCACCTCTCGAGTTGGATTCCAGACTACCTTAAGGCAAAAACTTTGATGAAAAAGAATACTGTGAATATCACCGATGTAATGGACATTCCACCAGTTGATGACTTAAACTGACACATTTGATCCAAGATTTAATTGATTTTGAGACAACTAAATAGAATGATCCTCCCATATTCAAACATACCAATGATAATGATAAGCTTAAGATATTCAATTACATGCTTCTTAAGCATGTTATTGCTACATCTAAAGAAACTACTAAGCATGCCAACGCACAGTTCCACCTCTACAATCTACCAATAATCCTCTAGACTTTATTATTGGCACTATTACACTACCACCAGCCATTACTTTTACTAATGTGGATTTCCATGCTTCTTTCAAATTTTTCAAGCTTCACATTACTGCATCCATCGACAATCAAGCTCTTAATAATGTCATGATCAATCCTAATTTCAAACATAAAAAATGTTTGTTTCTGCTCTTATGTGTTATTGGTGTTCCACTATCTTGGATCACGTGCAAGTCTCCTACTTCCTATGGGAATATCACTCTTCTCATCACACACTTTCATATTACTATATACATGTTAGGTATAAACATAAATATGTGTCGATAAAATCCCACAGAATTATAGTAATAAGAACTATGAAGAGAAAATACATAAACAGAAATACACAACAAGAAGATAGGATTTAACGTGATTCACCTAATGTGGGCTACATCCACCAAGAAACACTTTCCCATATTTTATTACAAATCCAACTAGAGTATAATCCACTCCCATATCAATCTTCTCACAATTACAAAACACATATCTTGTTTGGAGCTATGCTAAAAAAACTCTCTCAAATTCACACTTGAATTCAAACACTCATATGTCTCCCTACCATATGTCTAGCTATTTATAAGCACATCAATAGGTAATTGTCTAAGTAGTTTTACAATACCATGGGAACCAATACCACGAGCCAAGAAAGTCGACCCAAAAACCTATGGGTTAAATACCGACCATATAATTGATACATGAAAAGACCACATTTTTGGTTGCATGAATAGTGTATGATACTTTTAGTGTACAATTTACAACACATCTAACATGAAAACAAGCCCCCCATAACCTAACACTACCTGTCATTTGTTATAGCTTCCAGAATCAAGCATTTTGACATGATCTTAGGTCTTCCTTAGATTAAGGCCACTGAATTTGTTCCATCTATTATAAACCAATGTGTTAAACTCATACATGAGCATAAAGTCATTACTATTCAAGGTATCCCACCTTAGAACCCCTTACCTATTATCTCTCAAGCTTCATAAGTCCCTACCACTAGTGCACCACTTTCCCTAGTTAGCATTACTCCTAGTCCTCCTTCCATTAGCAATGTTCCTCTTTAATTCTCGTCACACACTCCTAGAAATAACACCACACTTTCACCACCAACTACTAGATCACATATGTATCATATAATTTTAGTTCCCATCACTCACTCTTGGTGCATCTCTATGTCTTATAGTTTGCTACATAGGACTAGGTCATCACACACAATTCATATTAAACACTACACATCTCGGTCTTACAAAAGGTTTGTTTCACCTCATACATGACACAATCCTTTAAGATGCATCTTTCCTACACACACTCACACAACCAGTTGTACATGACACTAGTCCCTTGATTCGTGAGCACATGTTTCCTTCATTCACAATGGTAGGTAGTAAGACCTCGCCCAACATACCCATTAGATAGTTCATATGCTACTCACACTAGGCAAATCCACTTTCCCCCTTTTTTCCCAATGACATGCTTTATTTATAGGTTCAACTTGAATGTTGAGGGAGTGGTTACATACCCAAACCTCACTTTACACACACACACACACACATTGGGGGCAACCTTCGTTTCTCACATCTACTTACATACTTTATAATTCAACAAAAACACTAAAAATCTATATATTCCCCTCCTTGGGGGAATTATTGGATCACCCTTACTTCTCTTCATATAATAGGTTTTTATCTATGCCTTCAGGGACCTAAAATCCAAAAATGGTCAAATATGATAAAAATCCAAAAAAAATTCAAATATGCTAAAAATCCAAAAACATTCAAATATGTAAAAAATTCAAAAACAACAACATTACTCTTGTTTGGTTGTTTCTATTACACACTTATAATTTTTTTGGTGTACTTTACCTATCATGTTTAGCTTGATACATAGTATGTTATATCATTTTTTTATACACATGCATGTTCATGTGGTACATCGATTTGAATGTAGTTTACACACATATTGTTACCTAATACATGACACTTGACGTTGCTCTTTACTAGTTTTTCTACACCAAATGGGGGCATCCACTTTACACTTTTTTGCACAAAGGTGTTATCATTCCAATATTTACTACTTTATTTCCTCCTACCTCATTTACTCAATACATACATTGTGTCATACTATTTACTAGTCTAACATATTAATGGGTGCTTCATGTGTAGTCTTAGTTTTGTAAATCACTTCCATACCAAGATCATTTTATCACTAGCTTGTTTCTTGTTTTACATGTTTTATATATAGCATACAATTCCTAATGTTACATGTTTGTTGCTTGTTGGCCTTAAATGTATCAATTGGCTTGCAACATCCTGAGTGGCATCCCACATATGTGACATATTAATTGTCATGATTATTCTACTTGTGTGTTTTTGTATGTTTTTTCTTACATATGCTACGTTGTTTTTCTATTGCTTGTTAGTAACGCTTTGTTAGCTTTTCTATTATACTATTATGTATGTGCTTGATGTAGTGGACCAAGAAATTTCAATGTACATTCAAAATTTCATTACAATAAAGACAACTTATCCTTCCTTTTTTTCTCTGATTCTAGAATTTTTCTTAATGGTCTAGATGTTTTAAACATGCAAAACATGTTTTTCCCTTCATTAAATACCTCGTCCTTTCCTCTACTCTGTTTTGATGAGCATGTGCAAACAATGAAAAATAAATCAATTAAAGGAATGTAACTTGAGAAATTTAGACCTTTTCCATTTTTCTTGCCTTTTCTTTCAATATTCCTCTTAGGTTGATCATATAAACTCTGGTCTTTAGGCTTCTTAGTCATCACCAAGATCTTGTACCCTGTTCAACACTTCACCAAGCATTAGAACCATCTCTGACTGAATTCATATAACTCAAACACTAATATTGTTCATTTTTGGCCTAGATTGTTTATATTTTCCTTAGGTTAAGCTAATTTGTAACCACTATACACCTAAACTCATCATCACATTCAAAATACACCCTAAGTTTCTTTCCCTTATTCCATATTCTTCTCTTTAACTCATCTTCTTTCTTTGTGGCTTTTTAGCTCCCAATTAGACCTGGGGTGGTCGACTGTAGTTCATATCTTTACATGTAGGGATGACCCAAGATAAATCTCCCTCTTTCCAAGCATCCATTAAAATGTTTATTAAGTTTGGAAAGTTTCAAGTCTTGTTTCCAAATATATATGATACTTCCTTTGTAAAACTACTTACTTCTCTAGGTATATCACTGTGTTTCTTCATTGTGACAGTACATGGTCATGTTTCTTGGGAACTCCACACACCAACACTTCATAACTCATTCAAATTTAATGAATAGACAATGTCTTTAAGGTTTCTTGATATTTTCTAAAGTTTTCCACGATTGGAATGCAAGTAATTGGGGTTTTTATCTCCAAACCTTTGGTGAGGTCTGTATAAGCCTAAGGGGCTATATTTGATAGTAACATTTAATAAAAATTGTTCCAAAACCCTAATTTTTGTAAGAATTTTTTTCTCACATCCTTTGTATGATGAACTTACCAGAGCTCATGATAATCAAGTTACAGTACGTCCTTTATATATCAGTTCCCTAATTTTGTTCACAAAACAGGGGTATAAAACCCTACAAATCAATAGTGAAGGAACAAAAAGGAGTCTTATACTTGTAAATTTCTCTCTTCTTTATGCATGCATGTTCCCTAATCATTCAATAGTTTCTAACACTCTCTAGTTCTCCTACAGGTAGGAATGTATTCATGCCTTGACTCATTTTTTTGCACAAACAATCTTCTTAGCACAACTGTGAAATATTTGCTTAATAAAATTCAACTCTGAGTCTCACATACACAAAGGGACCTCACAAGGAACACTACTAATTCAATACAAATGGCTTAAAATATATGGATTGTTTTCCTTGCACAATTTTTTTTAACTGTTATAAGCTCCTACAGTTTCACATGTCATGCAGATAACATAGGATCAAGAAAATAACCAAGAATGTTCCCCTCCAAGATTTTACAAGTCTTAAACTTACTCTTTTAATTACATTCACATATTTCCATTACTCCACCACCCTACAAAAACTATTCAACCAGTCATAAAGAGCAATGAGTATAGAAGAAACTCACCCAGTTTAATTCACTAACCTCAAGGTCCATACCTAAGTTTAAGAACTCCTTATTCCCTTTTAAGTTCAAGCATCACTCACTTACTACCATGCCTTGGTGCATATTACAGTGAACCCTAACATGAGGCCTTCAAGGGTGCTCACATCATAGATTCAACAAGCACACACAATTATAAACTCACATTTAAGATGGGATTCTCTATATTTCATGTAAGGACAAAGCATACCCACTTCTTACCTTCACAACCTCAAGTCTCGATGCAAAGAAGTATCCCTATTTACTTGGATCACATGCACATTTATCCCTTGGTTCATGCCCTATAGAATATTCTAAAATAACACTACCTTTCATATATAAAAATTAAATAAGTTATTATAAGAAATATGAGATGGAGTAAGATCATGAGTTTTGTTATCAACAAGTCAGTTTTCCAATTACCATCACTCAGGAATCCTTCATGTAAGAACATTCAACAACAAAAATAATATTTCTAAGTTTTTAACAAGATTTCCACAGTCATGCATCACACTTTTCAAGTCATACATAGCAACTCAAAATTGTCACTAAGTTTGTACTTGTTCAAAAACTATCAAAATCAATATATCATCATTTACAAGCTCATCTCCAGGTCTAAAATCACCATGCCATTTTCCTAAGATCAGGAACTCATTCTCAAATTATGGAAAATCATACCTGCGTATGGAAAAAAGCAAGCAAGAACCATCATAATATTGAGTTCACGTGAAATACATCCAAGAAACCAACACAAAACTGAGTTTTTCTTCCTTAGCATTACTTGCAACTCTTCAAATTTATTCATTATCCATATAAGAATGAGGATTTCAGTTACATTTGAATAATATATAGTCCTTTCATCAAGCTATAACCGAATACACATTTGTCTTCTTTGATCATGTGGATATCTTTATCCTTAACACTAAATTATTTAACTTATGGGCCAAATCCTTTATTTCTAACCTCATTTTACGACTTCTAAGAACCTAAGACACTTATTTATATCTAATTCTATCCTTCATTCCAAGTTTACAAGATTCAAGAGTGTTTAAAATAGTTCAACAAGCCAAAATTGGCCTCCAAGACTCAAATTGCACTTTTGGAGGGAAAGTGAGTAATTTGAAATTTGAAAGGCCTAAAACCATACTAACACACTTAAATACCAACTAATGACCTCTAGAACCTTATTGACATACTTTCAAGCCAAACATGGATGTTTCCATCCATGTACATGCCCTAGAGTTGATGCTCTTGCATCAGTGCCATGGTATACACCATGTGCACTCTCATTCCCCCTACAGAAATCCTCCAACACATGTGCACACTAGCAAAAAATCCTCTTGTTTGGGCCACATTCACATTACTCCATCTCACACACCCCAAATAATGGATAAACCATCAGATGATATTTGATCCTTATGACAACTTAAAACTAGGGAACATTGTAATAATTACAAAATCATACATTGCAAAAGTTCAGAAAATGTCTCATAAAAAAAATTGGGTCAGGAAACACACAATAAAAAACCATACAACACAGACCATGGCATATGAACATTATGGCCCATTCCATATGCTTTATCCTAGGGGAAGATTCAGTAACTTTATAGTTGGTACAGATTCTTAGTAACGTCTACATGCTTCTTACTCAAGGTTTATTACAAAATTCATTGTATAAGTGTATAGGTCAGATTATTATGACACCAAGGATACATACAAGGTTGTATTGCCCTACTACATTTTGTCATCACTTAAAGATAAATTTAGTTCATGTTCATCTATAATAACACTTAATAGTGGGTCTTGGAGAGAGTCAAAGTGATTGTTATCCTCACAAAATTGACTTCCCATTACACATATCTTTTTGGAGGGATAAAGAGAAACTAGAACACTCCACATACAATTATCTTTATCATGTGGGGTAAATTAAAACTTATTTGTATTCTCTTTGACACATTCCACTTGGGGATTAATCACCCCCAAGTCCTTTCAACTAGCTCCAAAACAAAGTTATGCAAATCTTCATGGCAACGGTAGTGGGAGTATTTTTACGACCCAAAATTACATAGTGTTACATTAACGGAATGGTAAAAATACCCTATGATGATAAATTTATTTTTCAAAACAAAAATGAAGTCCAAATCCTCCCCTTTTTCATTCAAAATACCTATTTTTCTTTTTTTATCCTTGTCGCACATTTTTCTATTTGTTCGATCCATTTTTTGCTCATTTCTAGGTTGTCATGACTTTAAGATACAAAACCATTAGGAAACCACTGTAGCAGTTACGCAACCATCAATCTACCTAGACCAGTGGTTATGTAACCACTGGTCTACGCAAAGTAGAGGTTCCGTACACATTAATCTGAGACTCCAAATTACGTGTTCTGAATGTGTGTTACAATTTTCCAAGTGTATTTCTCACACATTTCTTGGTCATTTATCCTTATTTCAAGCATGTTGGATACGTATTGAAATATTCTTCTCCACTTATTATTATTAGAATGTTGTCTACCTCTCTTTTGGATGATCTGGCATTTCTTGATTGCTAAGTGTGTTAGACTTCTTCCCTGTTATTTTTCTATAAAAACCAAGATTTTACCTGTATCATGGGTTAGAGATTTTTTATTTTAATTGCATTGTTACTCTGTTTAAATCCTATGCCAAGAAGTTACGTACATACAACACAGATACACTTCTTTTTTTCTTCCTACTTACATTTGTGACTCATTTTAACCTACAACCAGTCTACTCCAACATTTTCTTGTTTTCTTCCTGCAACCAGCCAACATTGTTCCCTAGATCACTTGGAGACTCATCTTTAGAAAAGGAAGATGAGGAGGAAAAGATAATCATCACCACACTTGGAAGTTTTCATAGTTCTATCAATAACCACGTTGGGGTTGTAATTACAATTTCTTCAAAGCTATTTCATTTTAGAATTAATATGTCATGTAAAATCAATAGAAGCAATGACACTTGTTTTTAAGAAGGTAGAATTTACAATTTATCTATTATCTCTCAATACAAATCTTCCATTGTATATATTCATTCCTGGCTTATCCCTATGGATTTTCATCGAGGAAATAATTTGGAGGAAGTTCTTTTGTAAGAACTTCTTTACTTCTTTGTTTTAGACATCCGTAGTCTTTAAATTTCTTCATTAATTAGATTTACATGCATACGATGCAAAACTTCCATTGATAACTTCTTCCCTGCTTATCCTTGTGAATCTCCAAGGGAAAGAAGGTTGAGAAAGCTTTTATGTCTATGATTTTAATTATATTTCTTCATTATTAGTTTCCTATGCAATTTACTTGTTTTACTGGGGAGGTCTTAGGGAAAAGAGGAAATTGCTTCTGAGAAGCTTCTTTTTCCCATGATTCTGAGGTGAAGCAATTAGAATAAATAGATATCCACAATTAAAAATTAGAATAATTATTCTAATTAAATAGGTTCAATTCCCATATCTTGCAATAGAGGAATAGCTACATCCGACTATTCCTTGTTTGTTTTTATTTTAGTGTAGAAGTAGGATTGTAATTTAATTTAGAAGTAATTTATTTGTGTCTTGTAGATTAGCTTTATTTTAATTAATTAGGGAAATGTAGATGTTAGTTTGTTTTATTTAATTTCCTTTAAGTTCATTTCCTTTCAGACAATATAGAGTAGATTGTTCATTTCATTTTGGCTAATTAATCAGGAATGAATTTAGCTAATTAAAATATTAAAACACATTTGTCTTTTATTTAAGCTAGATTTATTTTTCTTAGTTATTTAAAATGAAATTTCAACGTAATTTTAGTATTCAAATTAAACCAGAATAATCAAACAATAGGGAACTTACATGCTACCCGTACATAGCCTCTAATTCCCCTTTTGGCCAACTCAGCTACTAGGAACTCACACTACCCATTCTTAGTCCTTGATTCTCCTATAGTTACCTATCAATCCCCATCAATCGTACTTTACATTTTCCATTTGTCCCAACATGACCTCAGGAGGTCGAGTGCGTCTAGAATCACGTGTTGATTCTCAGGCGTACAAAATTGGTGAACCCAACGTGAAGGACTAGTTCCTTCTTATTTCCTTTTAGTTTCATTTCCATTAGTCTCATCTTTCCCCCCTTCTTCCCCTATTTTGGTAGGTATTTTATACCTCCCCAAATATGTCTGGTAGAGAGTTTGGTGGGCCATTTGGCTTTGATAGATATTACACCAACAGTTCAACCGTGCAATAATCCCCTTCCCTTTCCGGATGGGTTGACAACTACACAAAAAACATGCAGGCCTCCCCTAGCTATGTCTCAAACCCCACTAGTCATGTGAGAATAGAGAAGGTTGATCAACCTTTAAACATGCAATACGACTCAATCCAATTCAAACAACATGACCTTTACGAGGTGAAACTAATTATCTTATCTCTAGAGTCTTGTCAAGACCATCGCATTAGCATGTAATCATCATAAGATGACATTTTTACATGAATTTCTAATCCCCTTTGTACAATAGATGATTCTTTGGACAAGATGAAGATTCATACCTCTAAAATGTTCAACAACAATGTATCGGCCACAAATCCTAAAACTTCCTATTTTCAAGGAAAACAAGAATGACAACGTCCATAACAATTTATAATGGGGTATCACGTGTCTTCTCAACCAAACCCTACACAGCATGCACCCAAACAAGGGACTCAATCCTCTTCCCAATGATGTTATTTCTACCTTAGTAGGGAGGATTACAAAACTAGAGAGTGCCCAACCTTCACAACCAGCTTATGTAGTAGGACAAAACATGGGGTATCCCATTGACAACAAAGGATACACCCCTACCAACGCACAACCAATGTAACATCCTATGCAACAAGGTTATCCAGTCCAATTGAATCTGAGTGATCTTCTCACATGATTTAACACACTAGGGATGGGTCCTCATCCATCTCATGTTTATCCTATGCAAGGGATGGCCAGAAGTGCACTCTCAAATGTCATTCCTTCGAGCAATGCAGCATGTTCCTTGGTTTCACACCCACTAGCCCATATCCTAGTGTTGTTCCTCCTTACCTACATATGTATTCAAAGTCTCCCTCAAATGGACACATACACTTTCCCCACTTCCTTATACGTTAGTATCAAGGAGCTCCATACATTTCAACTCAATGCTTACACTACAACTTATCCAACTCCTCCTCCTCATCCCCTCATCAGGGAGCATCAATGGTGGAATCTTACGCAATGAGTACCTATGTTGAAGTATTTGAAAGAACCCCTTGAATTTCACCATACAGGGTGTCATGCTTCCATGCCCATTGTCTGATCTATCCTAAATTTAAGGGAGAAGGAGATCCAAACGCTCATATCAAGGCCTACGTTACTACCATTAGAGAATTTCTTCCTTGGGATGTTGTGGTAGCTAAGATATTTCTGAATACTCTTAAGGGAATCACTATTAGATTGGTATTATCAAATTCCAGTAAGCTTCCATACATTCCTTTAAACAACTTGTTTCTGAATTCATCAGAATTTTGACATGAACAAGTTGTTGTGAATGGGATTAGGGAGTTTCTACATATCAAATAGGAGGACAAAATGAATCTGTTCCCATTTCATCTAAATATGACATCAATTTATTTATTCCTCTGCAAGTGTGCACCTAACATGGACCAAATGGAACTTTGTGAACTCTTCCTTCACTCACTTAATCGAGAGACCAAGGAGGAAGTCCAGAAGTTTCCTTTTTATAGTTATGAGGAAGTGTTGGAAGGTGCACTTGAATTCGACCAAGCCGTTATTGATAGCGGTGTAAGACTTATGGTCTCAATGGGAAATTGGTATCCCCTAACCAAAACAAAATGCAAACCATCAAAACAATGGATCCAACAACCAAGGACCTAAGGTCTTAAATTGCAATCATGGTGCTACCATGGATGGTGTTACTGATCAAGCAAAGAATGTTGGTTTTACAAACAATGGTAACACTAACAATAACAATAACAATAACATAGGAAATCAAAGAAGGCCTAATTCTAATTCTTCTGTCAACATGGTCGATGTCAATCATCCCCTCCTTGACAAACTCAAACCCAAGGCTCCAAACCAATACCAAAATCTAGGCCAAGGGGAAATGAATTATGGTTATAACAACCAGTTTCAAAACTACAACTGGGGTTATAATCAACAACAAAACTTGAATCAAAGGCCAAGAGATTATGATCCTAATCTATATTGCACTTTTCACCATGTTTTTGGTCATGATACGATAGGACATTGTAGGGATTGCAAAAAGTTCATACAAAGACTCCCCAAAAATCAAAGGCAACTCTTTGTGGACATGTTCTTAGAAAATCCTAAAGGAACTTCATCAACCTAGTCATACAGGACCCGTTGCACCTCAGAATGTAAACCTAGGCATCTATCAGACCCATTCCCTAAACATCCTGAAGATGTTAAAGTAAATCCTCAAAACATAAATAAGGGTATTCTCATTGGGAACAATGACCATGAGGCCTCAACTTCTGACAACTCTCAAGTTTCTCCTAACCTAGGATCAAACAACAATGTACAAAGATTTTGGGATTAGTTGAGTTATAGGTTGAACCATAAATTAACGCAACAACTCAAATGAGGGAGTATGTTTCACAACCTCTTCCCACTCATTCTCTCTTGTAGGATGATGTTCCTATAGTGATCTAAAAACCTATAGGAGCTTATGATTTGATTTCAGATTTGAACAAGACCTTTTCTCACATTTCGTTTCTAGATTTGTTGAAGAATTCCCCTGTGCATTGTTTATGTGTTGTTAGATGCATTAGGTCTTGGTCACCTAATTCATGTTACACCTCCACTTGGGGCTCAAATCAATCATATTAAATTTGACATACATCCTCATAGGGACAGAGTGATAGGGATACCAGGTTTGTTATTTGATATAAGTAAGATGCCATCTGATGTTGAAATAGCTCGAAGAGGAGATCCTACTTTATATTTTAAGTCTTGGTCTATAAAAATTGCATCAAGAGAGCTATGATCAATGACAGGGCTGTTGTGAATGTAGTTCCCTTCTCTTTCTTACAAAATTTGGGATATGGGGAGACTAATTGGTCCTTCTACAAGAAACATGTTGTGAGGGTATGATAGTCTTAAGGCTACCTCAATTGGAACCATAGTTCTTCATGTCTCCCTCGGGAAGAAAAACTATTTTAATGGAGTTTTACATCATTGACAAGGAGATGAATTATAATATGATTCTTGGTAGACCATGGATTCATAGATGAAGGCTATTCCTTCCACTTTGTTCCAAGAAGTTAGATTTCTCCATTTGGGAAAGGTCTTCGTTGCTCAAGGGGATCTATAAACCCTTTGATATACATATGGAGAATCTCAAGAAGAAACCAAGGGTTCATTCAGTAGTATGAGCTCCCTGTGAACCAATTAAACAAATACTTCCCTCAAAATAATTGGTCGCGACCACCCAAATGTTCCAAAAGTTGAGGATAATGACCCAAAAACATTCGAAGTGGTGAAAACGGATAAGGGTAAAGCAATATTTGTGGAAATTGTGTCCACATGAAAACCACAATGGAGATTTTGAAGCTCTTAGAAAGTGATGAGCCAATGATCCTCCCCCCTTTGAACATGCAAGGATTTGATAATTTCCTTGGTCTAGCCTCTCTTCATGTTGATGATCTCAGTCTAGGACATACATATGATAGAAATAGTAGAAGAGGAAGAAGAGGATTTTGAGAACAAAATGATACTCATCAAAGCCATCTTTAGGGATTCTTCCATTCTAACCTTGGTCTAGATACAAACGTGTCAGAAACCAAGCTTTATCATGTCCATAAGACATGACCCATAGTGCGAAAAATGCCAAATGCAATCATTACTCCCCATATAGGGGACAAAGTTGAACAATGCCACACATGCTCACATGAACATGATATTTTAAGAATGTGACAAAGAGGTTTACAAATGCCTCTTTCAAATGGACGGTCATACGCTAAAACTAGATATTCATATGAGTATGATAGTAGGAAAGGGTTGTAAGTTTAAACCCAAGGTAGTAGGCCCTTGTCAAGAAAAAGAAACTTCAAGAATCCTTCTGTATCATTTGTGTACCTTGGGAGGTGAGGGGTTTGATGAAACCATCAATTCGTAAGTCACCTGAACATTTCTATACATAGTCACTTGTATTTCCATACTATACATCATTGTATTCATACCATTTTATCATTTGCAATTATCATCTTGTTGAAATTGTAAACTGGAAACTTACTTTTCAAGTAACTTTTAAAACTTTCAAACATTGGAAAATATATCAATCATATTTCTTCAACATTCATTTTACATCATTCAAATTATCCAATCTTTATCATCACTTTTATTTCATGAGACAAAATTTTGACATTGATACTACAAGGACTTGTATGCTTAGTTTCTTCATGGTTTCTTCCAATTCAGGTGTTTCTTGCCCATAGTTTTTTCTAGAAGCTTCTTGATGATAAATCTTCCCCTAAAAATCTCTCTCTGTGAAAAAAACATTCTAAACATTTCACCTGGAATATTTTTTTCTCATCTCAACCTTCGGTGGTGAGCCCTCGCATCCTACTAGTTGTCGTGGGGTTGAGGCTAGGGGAAAATATTCCCTCCTAAAAGCACAATCCAAAGTTTCAAAAAAACATATAAATAAATAATAAATACAAAATTATTTCATTACAAATAAACATACAATTCTCGTCCCTAAAATATTTAGTGATGAGCTATGCTTCTTACTTATCATGAGGTTGGGAAAGGAGGGAAGTTCCCTTACTCAATATGTCTTGGTCCTCAGTGATGAGCCCATGCTTCTTACTGGTAGCATGGGGCAAGACATAGGGGGTTGCATTAATAAATCAAAAATTTACAAATAAATAAGTAAATAAAAGTGCCTCTAAAAATCCCCAAGAAAATGAATTAGATGTGTATGTTAGAAGAGAATTGTTCCTAAAACCATATTTTATCAATCAATAGGCCATCCATGAATCTAAGTCTAGTCGAACTTGCAAGCAAAATTCATTTCGAACTGGGTAGTCAATCTTGATTAGGGTTGAGTTACAAGTTTCTAATTGGATATTTGTCAAAGTCTTGTCTCTTGGTCATCATTCACATTCACATTCTTCAAGTTATATAACTCGCATCCTTCTTGGATGATGATGAGCCTTTCTTGGCTCTCAGTGATGAGCCCTCACATCCTACTAGTTGTGTGGAGTTAAGAATGGAGTGAGTTCATCTTTTCATCATACCACATTCAACACATTTTTTTAATGAAATAGAAATGCTAAATATTACTTGAAAACAAAGTATCTAAGTTACAATTTGTTTTCATATGCATAATCATACAAAATCATCTTGTTTACCACATTACATCATCATCCATAGCATACATTTAAAACATAAAAACATCAGAAATTCCAAACCATCTAAGAGTACAAAGATGAAACAAACTACAATGAAGTCAACTCTTACAAGGAATGCCAAACCAAAAAGATGTCTATATGTATAGTTTTATAATTGTCAAGTTTCTCATGTATAATTTTGTCACACCATATGATAAGTGTGGTAAAAATGCCCATCTCTAAGAGCCAAAAATACCAAAAAAATAGATATGTGTCCAAAAAATGTCCCAAAGTAATAAAGGCCCTAGGCCTATCCCTCCCTCCTGGATCCTTGTGAAGGGGCATGGCGAGGCTCCTACTATTGTGACTCTTGTGATGAGAATGGCTCAGTGTAGCATGAGAACCTTTGTGTGTAGATCTATGAGAATGTCCATGTGACTGCTCTAGGTGAGTGACCAGTAGTGGTAGACTCCGTTGTGTGAGTGTCCTCGTTGCTGCCTCTCTCGATCCTCATGCAAAGTGATCTCAGTCCTCATTTTTTGTCATCGCCTCTGCACATACCAAGCTGGTGCAAATACATGTCACTATGAAGGTTGACCGACTCGTTGGGTGCCCTATGTCTGTAAGAATCTCCTCTCGAGTCATCTTTGTAGGGATCACAAACATGTTGAGGAGTGTGTGTAAAATAAGGTCTCATCATCCATCAGCAGTAGATGCAAAGTGCAAACAAATAATGGTGAGTTAGAAAAGAAAAAAACAAAAGATAGAAATAGCTTACTAACACCTAATCTAGGAAGTAAATATAGGAAATGTGTGTTTCACTCACTCAGGTCTCTAGGCATCCAACTCGGATTAACACGATGGTACTGGTGCACGAGCTAGGTACATGATCCTCCTCAACCCTCTCCTCCTCCACCCTCAGTGGGTGCACCTCCTCTTATGTAGGCAGGGCCTTGTCTGTGTAAATACCGTCTCCTCCTTCTGTGTTTTCCTCAACTCTAGCAACTGTTGAGGCCTCTCCTCCTACCACTCTGAGTTTGTCCTCCTCTTTTGAGCCTAATCATCTCAACCTCCTCCTCCTCGTGTGTGCTAGGCCTGCATAGATCTGTAAGCACCTTGTCTCGATCTAACTGCTTCCCCAACAGTTAGATCTGGTGCGTTCATTGTGTGCCAATATGGTGTAGCAACCCTCCACTCTAACTTCCTCTAAGTTTATTCCTCCTATAGATACCCCGGGAGTAAGGAAGACCAAACTATTGGGTACCTGAAGAGCAAATCTCGACTTTTACTCTGGTCAACTAACTGGATTATGGTAGCTCAGGCTAGTCAACAGTCCCTCCTCATTATGTATCCCGATATGGTTGGGCCATGTCATAACATCAATGTACGAAACTAACTATGGAGGGGCCCTGAGTGGAGCCATATCCACCCATCTAGATACTCTAATCAACTGTAGGATCTGATATCCCAATTCCCCTCTGGTAAGGGATCATCCATCATATAACCAAGACATAACTAGTGTGGGATGGCTGAGGGATGCCCCCAATATGATAATCCTGTAAAGATCATGATAGGTAGTGCCTCCCCATGCATATAAGAAAAGGGAGCCCAACAGTAACTAGGAACTTGTCTCTTCCTTTATCCTTAATCAAACGCAAAGGCCAAGATACCAATCCTTACAATGGGATCAGGTGTGTTGTCCTTTAACTCCCTGCTTAGCACTTGGTATTAGGTGTCATGTCCCAAGTCCTAGTTGTGGGCCTCTATCTAAACTAGTATGCTACCTTCCTGTGACAGGAACTCCAAGTATCCGATTAGACGTCCTCTAAGGTGATAGTCCACTCACCTCTAACTCTAGGAAGAGTGTTCTGGTATGCATAGGAATAAGTCACAAAGCAAGACTCGTAAACTATTGGGGTACCTTGAGCACCGGATGAGTCCATAAACAACAAGAAAAGAGCGACTCTGCTACTTTAATCAATCAATTAATCAATAAAATGTGGTGCCACACATAGTTAGAGTAATGCCATCGTCACCCTGTCTGTTAGCCATATCCTAATATGGCTATGGAACCATGTCTGTTGTAGTGAGTGTGGAATCCAACTGCGATGGGCCGCGCTAAGTGGGTGAGTGAAAATGAGTGGAGCCATATCCACCCACCTAGATTCTCTAACTTTTTGTAGGATTTGTTATCCCAACTCCCCTTAAATAGGGGATCATCCGCTCATATACCCAAGACATGACTAGTGTGGGATGACTGAGGGATATAGCCCCCAATCTGACAATAATGTAAACATCATGATAGGTAATCCCCAAAATATTTTACTTTTTTTATCCTTGTTGCAAAGTCTACTCCCCATGTGTAGACTTTATCATACATCTTGATACTCTGAATAATGGGGGCCCAACAGACCAGGAACATGTTTCCACCCTTATCCCTAATCAGAATCGAAGCCAAAATACAAATAATGGCCTTATGCAGAGTAACGATAGGTGTGGTATCCACTAAAACCAATCTAACTCCCTTCTTAGCACTTGTATCAAGTGCCGTTAGCATGCAATTGGAACTTGCTGGAAAGAACAGTAACCGTCATCCAGAATTGGTTAAGGGAAGACCAACATCGGTCAGGGAAGGGGTCAAAGGCAAGTAGGAACCAACAACGGTTAGGAAGAACCGGCATCAGTTACCTGTGTGAAAAGTTTTAATTAACTCTCAGGAATTATATCTATTTTTAGCATTAAAATAGATTTATTAATTGTAATTGCATGGCTAAGTTCCCTAAGGCTAAAAATGACTATATGAAGTTAAATTTAGGGTTTAGAAGTAAGAGTGTGGATCATAATTACAAGATAATTATGTGAGAGATAATTCTTGGTGAAAAAAGAAGAAAATATTGAAGGAAGAAAGTACTGAACATCTGAGAGGTGTGGAAGATTGTAAATCTTCATTGTATATCTTGTCAAAGCTTTGGATAATAGATTGTCTTGTTTCTTGGTGGACGTAGCCCACACTGGGTGAACCACGTTAAATCTGGTGTTGATTTATGTCTCTTGTTTTGTATATTTCTTCTAGTAGAATATCAAATTTTATTTGCATGTATGCTTAGATATGATATATTGTTTGTACAACCGTTTAGCTAACCCCAACAACTGGTATCAGAGCTTTGTTTGAGGGTTTTGTGTGTTGAAAAATTTACTCACAGAGGGTTTTTTGATTGAGTGGGAGCTACAACAATGGTAGAAGATAATAAATATAAGGTAGAGAAATTTGACGGCTGAAATTATCAATTATGGAAGATGTAGATTGAGGATTATCTGTATCAAAGAGATTTGTACTTACCATTGGATGAGAAGTCTAGACCTACGAAGATGACTATGAAGAATGGAAGATTCTTGACTTTGGGATCTATAATATTGAGCTAGCATCTGTGGCTTCCAATATTACAGAAGTTTCTTCTATGGTAGACTTAATGAAATATCTTGCTAATTTATATGAAAAACCTAGTGCTTCAAATAAATTTTATTTGATGAAGAAACTATTTAGTTCTAAGATGCATGAAGGTGAATCTACCTCTAGTCATTTGAATGATTTCTGATCTATAGTAAATCAGTTAAAATTGGTTGCTATACCATTTGATGATGAAGTAAAAGCACTTTTATTCTTATGTTATTTTCCTGATAGTTGGGACAACTTGGTAATGGTTGTTAGTAATATAACATTTGCTAATAATATTTTGAAGTTTGATGATGTGGTTAGTATAATATTGAATGAAGAAATTCACAGGAAGAGTACAGAGGAAACATCATCTGGAAATGCTTTGAATGTAGAAAGTAGGGGAAGGCAAAATAAGGAGAGATCAAGAGTAAGAGTAATGGGAAATCAAAGTCAAGGGATAGTAAATCTAAATCCAGAAGTAAGGGAATTACTTGTTGGAAATGTGGAAAGAAAGGACATGCAAAGAAAGATTGTTGGTCAAAGGATAAAGAGAATCAACAACTAGATCAAAGGTAAAGAGGTGAATCTTGCTTCATCAGAGGTAATGCAAGATGCTCTTATTCTTTCTTTGGACAATAGAATTGAATCATGGGTTTTAGATTCAGGAGCTTCTTTCCATGCAACCCCTAATAAGGGTTATTTCAGAAATTATGTCCAAGGGAAATTTTGGGCATGTTTATTTGGGTGATGATGAACCTTGCAGTATTACTGGTAAAGGGGAAGTTCATCTAAAATTACAGAATGGAAATACATGGGTATTGAAAGATGTGAGGCATGTGCAAGCCTCAGGAGGAATCTTATTTTTGCAGGGCAACTAGGTGAATCTGGTTGCATGGTTACTTTTATAGGAGACTCTTGGAAAGTCACCAAGGGTGCTTTTGTTGTGGCAAGAGGTAAGAAGGTAGGAACGTTATATTTATCTACCTGTATTACTGATTCCTTTTCTACATTATCTACTTCAGATTCAGATGCATGCATGTGGCATAATCAGCCACGTCATATGAGTCAAAAAGGAATGCAGATCTTAAAGGCTAAGGGTAAGTTATCATATTTGAAAGATTTAGATCTTGATTTTTGTGAGCATTGTATCTTTGGAAAGTAAAAGAGAGTGATATTTCTCAAAGTTTGGGCAACTAAGAAGGAGCAGAAATTGGAGCTTGTACACTCAAATGTGTGGGGACCAACTCAGTAGCTTCTCATGAGGATCCCAATATTATGTTACTTTCATTGATGATGCTACAAGAAAGGTATGGATTTTATTGTATTAAACATAAATATGATGTTTTTGAGACTTTTAAAAGATGGAAAGCCCTTGTTGAGAATGAATCAAATTCTAAGTTAAAGTGCCTTAGATCTGACAATGGTGGTGAATACTGTAGCAAGGATTTCAATGATTATTATTCAGTGAATGGGATACGTAGAGAAAGAACGGTTCCAAGAACACCACAAGAGAATGGTGTTGCAGAAAGAATGAACAAGACAATCATGGAACGTGTTCTAAAGTATGAGGATACATTTTGAGATTTCCCTTGCAGTTTTGGGTAGAAGTAGTTGATACAATGGTTTATTTGATTAACCGTGGGCCTTCAAGTTCACTAGATGGAGGAATACTAGAGGAAGCATGGACCGGAAAAGAGGTAGATATTTCTTTTCTTAAAGTTTTTGGTTCAGAAGCTTTTGTGCATGTTGATAGGGAAAATAGAAAAATTTGGATGCAAAATCCAAGAGGTGCACTTTCATTGGTTATGGATATGGTGATTTCAGTTTCCATTTTTGGGATTTAGAGAATTCTAAAATTATTAGGAGTCGTGATGTTGAATGGAATGAAAAGAGAATGTACATAGGGATCAAATTTTGGTACCCAAGGATGAGAAAATTGAGAAGTTTATTGATGAAAATGAACTCTCAGGTTTTAAAGAAACACCTACAGAAATACATAGTAACCGTGGTCGGTTAGTCCCTGACTGACATCAGTCAGATGAACTGCCAACAGTTACAGAGGATCAGAACCAAGTATCGGTTAGCAGAACTGACGTCGGTTAGAGGTGACCGACATCGGTCACTGTCAGAAGTTGGATACTAATGTTCAGGAGGCCCAGATTGAGCCTCTGGTACCCCAAACTCCTGTGAGAAGGTCACAAAGGGTAAGTAAACTTCCAGAAATATTTACACCTTCTCTATTTTATTTATTATTGACTGATAGTGGTGAACCAGAGAGCTTTGAAGAAGCAATGCAGGATAAGACTCATGTTCAGTGGGAGCATGGCATGGATGAGGAGATGGACTCCTTGGAACAGAACCAGACTTGGGATTTGGTTAAGTTTCCAACAGGTAAGAGAACATTGCAGAACAAGTGGGTTTACAGAATCAAGGAAGAAGAGGGTGGATAGAAAAGGTACAAGGCAAGGCTTGTAGTAAAGGGATTTGCACAGAAAAGTAGGTATTGAATTTGGTGAAATATTTTCTCCTGTTGTTAAGATGACTTCTATTTGTACTGTATTGAGTTTAGTTGCAGTAGAATATTTACGTTTAGAGAAACTAGATGTGAAGACGATTTCCTTCATGGTGATTTGGATGAAGAAATTTATATGCAGCAACCGCTTGGGTATGAAGTCAAGGGTAAGGAGAAATTAGTGTGTAGGTTGAAAAAGAGCCTATATGGGCTCAAGCAAGCTCCAAGGTAATGGTACATGAGGTTTGATAGTTTATGCATGAGCATGGTTACTTGAGATGTGAATTTGACCATTGTGTTTATTTCAAGAAGCTTGAAAATGGGAGCTATATTATTTTGTTACTGTATGTGGATGATATGCTTATTGCAGGATCTAGTATGCAGGACATTGGTGAGCTTAAGAGAAAGCTAGCTCACACATTTTCTATGAAGGATTTAGGAGCTGCAAAAAGAATCCTTGGCATGCAAATACATAGAGACAGGAAAAACAAGAAACTTGTATTTGTCTCAGGAGGATTATATCTACAAGGTGTTAGAAAGGTTCAACATGTAGAATGTAAAACCTGTTAGCACACCTATGGTTGGACACTTCAAATTGAGAAAAGATCAGTGTCCTTCATCACATGAGGAGGTCAAATACATGACATGAGTGCCATATGCTTCAGCAGTTGGAAGTCTCATGTATGCTATGGTTTGTACCAGACCAGACATTGCACAGGAAGTGGGAGTTGTGAGTAGATATATGGCTAATCCAGGTAAAGAGCATTGGAAAGTAGTCCAATGGATACTCAGGTATTTGAAAGGGACATCTAGCATGTAGTTATGCTATGGAGGTTCAGATATTTCATTACGTGGCTATGTTGATTCAGATATGGCTGGAGATCTGGATGGTAGGAGGAGCACTACTGGATATATTTTCACAGTAGGTGGAATGACAGTTAGCTGGATTTCAAGATTGCAGAAGGTTGTGGCTTTGTCTACTACAGAGGCAGAGTATGTTGCAGCTACAGAGGCTAGCAAGGAGATGATATGGATGAGTAGGTTCATGGAAGAGTTGGGAAAGGAGCAAAGTGATTGTAAACTATTTAGTGACAGTCAGAGTGCAATTCATTTGGAAAAGAACTCAGTGTTTCATTCGAGAATGAAACACATTCAGTTGAGGTATCACTTCATATGACAGGTATTGGAGGATGGAAAGTTGAATCTGGAAAAGATTCATATGAGCAAGAACCCTGTGGATATGCTAATGAAGCCATTAATCAAAGGAGAAGTTGGAGCTACACTCCACTTCTGTTGGTCTTCGAGTTTGAGACTTGAAGAGGAAGAAACAAAGCTAAGGAAGAATCCAAGAATGATGTTGTACAGGTATGGTGCAGTAATTAAACTCCAAGTGGGAGATTGTTGAGTTGTGGAGCTCAATTACTTCATTTTAGCATGCAATTGGAACTTGCTAGAAAGCACAGTAACTAACATCGGTTAAGGGTAGACCGAAATCGGTTAATGAAGATCTCGGTCATCACATTGGTCAAGGGCAAGTAGGAACTGGCGACGGTTAGGAAGAACTACATCGGTTACCTGTGCGATGAAGTTTTAATTAACTCTCAGGAATTATATCTATTTTTAGCATTAAAATAGATTTATTAATTGTAATTGCATGGCTAAGTGCCCTAAGGCTAAAAATGACTATATGAAGTTAAATTTAGGGTTTAGAAGTAAGAGTGTGGATCATAATTACAAGATAATTATGTGAGAGAGAATTCTTGGTGAAAAAAGAAGAAAAGCTTGAAGGAAGAAAGTACTGAACATCTGAGAGGTGTGGAAGATTGTAAATCTTCATTGTATATCTTGTCAAAGCTTTGGATAATAGATTGGCTTATTTCTTGGTGGACCCCACACTGGGTGAACCACGTTAAATATGGTGTTGATTTATGTCTCTTGTTTTGTATATTTCTTCTGGTAGAATATCCACTTTTATTTGCATGTATGCTTAGATATGATATATTATCTGTACAACCGGTGTGTAACCCCACAAACAACTCATATCATGGTGCTTTGTTGCTTCTCGTCTGCATTTATCAAGAACCAGGGTGCTATCACTTGGAACCAGTTATGTTGCTCATTTTCTTTCTTCTACAACTAACCAACATTGTTCCCTAGATCACTTAGTACTCGTCTCTGGAAAGGATAGCTGAGGAGATAAGAGAAGCATGCATGAGGTTCAACAAAATGCCTAAAATAAATGTTGTCTCATAGATTACAATTATTGTAGCTTGCGCTATGCTCAAATTGGATTTATTGCTCATAAACACTTGGGCTCAAACAAATGTAATTGGCATGTGTAAAGCTAGAGTCCACAACCTTTGGAAATATTCTACTATCCTATGTAAAATAATGGGGGCTCCTAGAATACGGCATGGAAATCCATCACAACATAATGGAAAGTTATTTTTTGCCATTACATGTATTGTTGCAAGTATCTTAGTAGACAAGTATGTAAATCATGTGAAAGCATACATGAGGCACATGAACTATTGGATTGAAAATGCCTCAAATGGGTATGGTGTTATGGACTACAATGAGTGCAGGATACACACAAACTAGATTTGTAGAACATTGATCCTTCAAACCTTCAAGAAAATGTAATTGGTAGGTGTAAAGTCAAATTGCACAACCTTTGACAACATACTCCCACCCTGTGCCAAAATAAGAGCTTTAGAACATGGTCATGGAAATCCATCAAATCATAATGGGAAGTGTATTTTTGTCTACAACTATGGTTGCAGATACCCTAGTAGATATGTATGCAAAATTTAGAAGCATACATAATGTACCTATGAACCATATGAAAAAACAAATCGAAGACATGTGATCTCATGGGCACAAATTAGACTAGTTTGCAAGGATTATGGTCAAACTCCTCTGAATGACGAAGCAATGTGTGTTGTTGCCTCCATATATTAATGATCAGTCTCTCCTTTGTTCTCATGAATACATATTCTACAATATCATGGAGCTTTCGTGACGTTAAAGTGTTACAAACGAAACTTGTATCATAATGTGGGATGATAAGTTAGATGAATTATCTCCTTCTAAGAAAAAACTTACGACCATGAAGGAGTGCTACACTTGAAGGAAATGGATAGATGTTTGGCCAAAAATAAATGTGAGAGAAGCGCTTACCCTCAATCCAATGCTTGAAGGTGATGGAGAGATCGTTTCTTAATGGTTATTTACACCAACCTTTGTCAATGTGTATAGTCATTTCGTCTAAATTATTTGTATTATATTGTGTTTATGTTAGGTCTTTCATTTGCAAGATGAATTACACTTGTCAATATTGATGTATGTTGAATTTATGGATACTTGTGTGGTAATGTCCTCATTTATGGTTACAGGTTTCTACTATGTTGCTTCACATCCCTATTGTGAATTCGGTCCTTTTTCCACTAATATGTAATTTAGTACCGATTTGTTTATTTTTAATTTAGAAATAAATTACCCATAAAAATAATATGAAAAAGTAAAATTAAACTACTAGTAAATTACATTATTATTGGCAGCCAAATATGGTACGGTGAAAAGTTTGCATATTGAGGTTTACATATGGATGTTCCTCAAGCCAGAAGATAATATAATGTATATGTCTAGAAATAACATGGCTATGTTAAATATTACATAGAGAGACAAAAATTAAGGCCAAAGGGAGTAATGGTTCAATGGGCCACTACATTGATGGATATCAACACTTGCTACTTTAGATTGTATTTGAGATGGTGTATAAAAAGTGGTACACAACGTACACTGGATAAATTGGTTTAAAATATTTTGTTGGATACATTATTTTTTAATGAATTTGAAATTCATCGTTTCATGGAGTTAATTGTAAGGTTTTCTTAAGAGCACGTGTTGATGCAAATAGTGGACATATTAAAGATGGTATTTGCAATACTGCATATGGCTGACTAGGATTAGGAAGCTATTAAAATAAATGGTGTGTGTAGTCCATAAAACTCTCCTTGTGATGTTGTAGTCTTGAAGACAGATTCTTGGATGCTTGGTTCAATTTTTTCATAATGACGTGGTCTTTTTTTTTAGAGAGAAAGAGATTCGTCAATATTATGTTTTGGTTATAAATTTGATGAAAACATGTTATTTCTGTTAACTACAATGATTAATTTTATTGCATAAATTTATTAGAGCATGGTAGCAAACACTAATATCCTCCTATGTTTCTAACATTGTAAAGGATAAAATATTGAAATGAGTCAAGGACAATGGGCAAACCCACATTCAATAACAAATATGGGAAAATGAAACAAATAGAAAGGTTGAGGTTCATTAAATGCAAAGTATATCTAGTTACAAATTATAGACACTCACTTTAGTTGGTAGTCTTCTTTTCATGAGTGTTGATTTGAATGGTAATGTAAAATTTAAGAGCTCACGCAAGATTACTTGTGATTATTTGAGATCTGGAGAAGAAATAATGATAGTGTTTGTCCTTGTTTATTCTCCACTAAATTTGCCTTAAACAAAAACATGAAGACGTATCATTACAATAATTTTATAGTACTCTACCGAGACCTTCGAATGTCGAATGGATATAAATTATGGACATCATTCTTATGTTTATTGAGATTCACTACCCTCTGCACCTTGCAACTCTCATAAAACATGCATACCTCCACACCATCGTACTCAATACCCATGTGTTTGTATGTTACATTGCATACCTTCGCACCCACAAACTCATGTAGCCAAGTTTGAATTTTTAATGTTATGAATTGACACCCATGGAAATGTAAAACATTTCAATACATTCCTAAGATGCATCTCGTGTTATTTATATGCCTCGAATATTTACACTATGGATATGTTAAGGGTAGGGACAAAGCTCTATAGTATACTTCATGAGATATTGTCATCTAAAATAGAGTATGAAATAAATTAGGATTAGTGTCCATGAATAAGAGGATTTGCATATAGATGTTATGAAAGTTATCCCTCATAAGGTCAAAGGATTATGAAGTAACCAAGTCCTTATGCGGTACCATGTTTAGAAACATATCTTATGAGGAACTTGGTTGATATCTCTCTTCAATTTTAAATAAAGTAATCTAAGATGGCTGCAAGCTTTATATTAAACCTTTGAAAAGAAATTATGTTTGATTATGCAACAAAGTTTTCTACATATAGATGGATTGAGCTCATATCCATGGACAAAATGACTAACCCTTCACATTTTCACTACATATGCACAAATTAGACAATTGGATATGGTCTCACGTAAACTTGTTTGGGAGCAAACCTGTTATCAAAATATCACTTATGTTAATGAAACGACTACAACTATTTTGTATTGTTGGAATCAGTTTTGACCCAAAAAATCATATGGAGTTTGAGAAGTGTCAAATATCATCGCAAATACCTTGGAATACATATACGCAAAATATAGAACTATACATAAGACATATTAATTGTTTCAAAAAATAGAACAAACATATTTTAAAAATGACATGTCGAAAAAATAATTAATAAAATCAATATCGACTTCCCTTCTTATATACCTTACAACTCATATAAAATTGTTAGTAGTATTATGTTTTGAATAATATAACCTCTCAAATCAGCTAATTTGACCTAAACCATTTTTTTAAATAGCCCAAATTACACGTTTTACTCCTACATTTTTATTTACAATACATGACGAGATACGGTCTCCATCTTTTCTTTGGCTTTGTCCGACTTTTATATTCGCATTACATGATCAATGTGTCCGTTAAGATTAAAAATTAATCGATGTGTATATTAAGATTGAAACTAAATTAAAATAAAAAAAACTTATGAATTAAAGAGCGGCCAAAATTTGATTATCAAATCTGCATGTACTTTTCTTTTGATAATCTAGAGGACAAACTTTGGGATTATAGGCTCATTTTACTTTATAGAATTCAAATTAACAATATTTTCCAAGAAATTCCACAACTAAGCTAATTTAACATCAAATTCGCCTGCTAAAAACTTTCGAGTCCTCCTCCAATACCCTTAAAGATAGGTGGATTATACTTAAATGCAACATAATTAACCAAATATTTTTTGATATTAAAATATGTTTAAAAGTAGGGTACTTAGATAAGTTTTTTACTTAAAATTGGGGTAGTGATATAAGTTTTTTACTTAGAAGTAGGGCATTGGGGAAGTTTTTGTACTTAGTTTTTAATAATATGAGATTTGGTGATAGTTGTATAGCATATTCAATTAACTTCGTCTATAAATGTAGATGTAATAAGAATATTTGGTCAACAATGTTAAGATGTTTTTGGCAAACTGTTAGAATTATACGAATTTTATTTTGTAGATGATAGAAATGTCTTGAAATGATTTGATAACCTTGTTTCAATGATCTAGATTTGTTGCTTCTTTGCTCCAATAAATGTGATGCAACACTTATAATATGTAAAACAAACTTTCTTCTTATTTATCTAAAGCAACTCCAATGCTCGTATGATATCTGAGGGCTAAAGTATTAAATTTGTTGGTTATTCTCTAGAATCGTTATAGAAACCATAAGACATACACCGACATACAAGCAATATTATAAATAAATGAAAGCTTAAATGAAAATTTTACACAAATTTGGATGACGTGTAGCTTGACTAACTCTTCAGATTAAAAGTCCTGACTTTAATTTGCCAATATAACAATAACTCTCTTCTATTGTAATACCTCGGTCATTACTTCTCTTTTCTTTTATATAGATAAGACAAAAGTTAGGGTTAGGGTTTGGAGAGTAGTTATCTTAAAGAATGAATCTTCTTGAAATAAAACTAAACTATTAATAGCAAAAATCAATCAAATCAATAACTCAATCGATACTCTTCTCTATAATAAGTGTACCCTAATTATTGCATTTTGTATGGATTACATCACAATAAATAATACAAGTGCATCTTAAAACCATACAATAGTGTATGGATAATTAAATACACTAACATCCCCCTTAAATTGTACTTCGATGGAGGAATCGCTAAACTACCCCCCTCAGTGACACCTTCCTTCAACTCAAATAGTTGCCCGAGCTAAACAAATTGGGTCTCAACCAAGGGCTTTTTGAAGATGTCTACAATTTAATCATTTGTTCAATGAAACTTAAGATCAATGACCTTGTCTTGTATCAACTGCCAAGTATAATGCATTTGAATCTCATTGTGCTTTATGTGTTGGTGTTTCATTAGGTTGTAAGAGATGTGGATAACATTCTAATTATCGCACCACCACATTGTGGATTGAGTCTACGAAAATATGAACTCTAAAAGCATGCGTCAAATCCACACTAACTCACAACTCTCGACAATAACTCCACTATACTCAAATTTCATTGTATAAAAGGTGATAGTAATATGTTTTTTACAAGACCAAATCATAAGACCTACCCCAAGATGATAAATATATCTTATGATTGAGTTACGATCATTTGTAACTCCCACCCAATGTAGCATATAATTGTTGTTTTCCCATTAGAAGGAGCAATATTCTTTGTTATTTCCCCCTGAGGCATAAACAAGAATTGAGGTTTATCTTCCTAACTTGTACTCAGTCTCATAATTAGCAGTATTGTGAAGATGTTATAGAATGTGCTTAGTAAACAGCAAATGGTTGTCACGGGGCTCTTAACAGAAGTATGACACAAGATTTACAACAAAAGAGATATCAGAATGTGTATAAGACAAATATAGTAGACTTCCCATAGATTTTACAATCAACCAAAGGAGAAGAATATTTGGGGGAAAGCTTGACTCTAGATTGAAAAGGAGTAAGTGCAGACTTGCAATATTCCATGTTGAAGCGTCATATAATGCGGAGAGCATATTTTGATTGATAGATTGATGGGAAAACATTTCTTTCTTAGACTATGAAATTTGAATACCAAGTAAGAAATGTAACAAACCCATGTAAGTCTTCTCAAAATAAATCAGTGTCCCTTATTTCAAATTACGAATGTGATTGGTGGAACCTCTTGCGATGATTAATTTGTCAGCATAGATGACCATAATTAGGATTTACTCATCTAATTGGTGTAAATAATAGGGTCTGATGGATTTCATGTAAAATTATAATTGATTATAAACATGTTGATCTTTTCATATGAAGCTCGAAGATATTATTTCAATACGTATAAAAAAATCTCAATCTATAGACATGGTTGGAGTTCCCATTACTGATGGAACCTAAAGGTTAGGTCATGTAAATTTCTTTCTACAAGTCTCCATGTAAGAAGAAGCTTTGGATATCCATTAGATCGAATTTCGATCCTTGTGTTTTGGCTGAGGAGAACTCTAGCCGGATGGAATTCATATTGGTGACTGGAGAAAATGTTTTATGGTAATTAACACCTTTAACTTATGAAAAAACGTTTTTTGCAAGTTGGGATTGTACCTATTAATGGACCTATCTACTACATGTTTAGTTTTGTATAACTACTTATACCTAAATATTTTTCTTCCTTTCAAAAGTGGAAATAAGTCCCAAGGTTTTTAATTCTTTAGAGAAATAATTTATTCTACCATAGTTTCCTACTATTTAGGATGCTTAGAATCATGATAAGTATTTGGGTCCTGTGTCAATACCAATAATGCCAAATTTGCAATATTGTACACATGTCATGATCTTTTCCTACTTGGATATCTTAAATCCCTTTCCAACTCACCAGCCTCAATTTGAACATGTTAACAGATTTTGGTAGAGGTTTTGTTGGTTGTGCAGGTGCATTCTAAAGTTGTTTGGCACTAGTAGTGGAGGTGGTGGATCTCCCCTTAGATCTAATAATTTGAACTATAATAACTCTAAGAATGCCAACCATCCATAATACCTTGTTATTAATTTAAAAATAAGTTGTGATTTGATTGACATAAACCAATGAAGGCATAAATGATGGATCACAAGCTTGTGATTGTTCATCAAAGAATAAATCATATTAAGTAAATTATTTTAGTGGTGCTTGGAACAAGAAGTAAAAATGCATTCACATCTTCACAGTGGTCACAAAAGATACAAGGGAGAACCTTTCTTTCCAATACTTTGTGCTTATTATAAAAGATATGTGCCCATGTATTACATCCAAAAATCCTAAAATTTGAAACGTTGGGCTTAATATGAGAATATTTTTCTTTAGGAGTAATATCTTGCATTATTGAGTGGGTGATTTAATTTAATTTGAATTAAATCTACATATTGCAAAGTCATTGAAATATAAATGTTGAAATATAGGAATGACACAAGCAAAGTAAGATTTAAAATATAAAACCCTAAGCAAAGAAGAAGGAGAGAGGACTTAGTTGATTTCTTTGTAGTCTGGGATTGATCTGAACTAGGAAAAGTGTTGAAAAAGATGGGTAGAGTGTCGTTACTACTCACAATAAATTTTGGAATGCAAGAATTAGGCCAGACACGGGTGCCCATGGCAGGACAGGGGCACCTAGGTGTTGAAGACAGTTTTTTAGGCGCCTGTGATTGCACATATGATTAGAATTTGGTTTTTACTATGTCATAAGATCATCATTGTTGCTTCTTGTTTATCACTCGAGATATGTTCCTTGAATGTTGAAGGTACCTATAACCTGTAAAATAGAAGTTCACCTACATAATCCCACAAACCGTATCAAACCTAAAAAGAAAGATGTAATATGGGGAGTCAGACTAACACCAGCAGTCACCCCGAGAGTGAACTTATGACCGAGTGTTGCACTACATCTCAGACTCCATGTAGTTTTAGTGAGTGTGTGTATAAATTGTGCCCTAGGATTCCCTTATGCAAGCTGTACTTGAAAGCGGGTTGTAGCTAGAATGTTGCAATGTAGTAGAATGTGTGGATGGAATAGAATAAACTTCCCCTTCCTATGTTGTGTATAAGGAGTTGATGCAACCCTTTTCCCTTGAGTGGATGCTAGATGGATTCTTTAGAGTGCTTTAGGTGCCTTTTGGATGTAAGCTTAGGTGATGATAGTAATGCTTAGTACTTGGTCCTTGATTTTAAACACATAATTATGTATTTATATGATTCTCTTATTTGAATTTTGTAATTGAGAATTGGAAGGATGACCCATAAGTGAAAAAAAGGCCTAAAAGATAAAAGAGGCCCAAAAAGAGTGAGTAAGGTAGGAAAGGGTCAGGGATGCCCAGAGGGAACATGAGTGCATGGGCATTACTATCCTAGATTGGTGTTGGTGTCTGAAGCCATAAATGATAAATCAATAAAATCCCAACTAGGTTATAGGGTGTGTAAGACCAAATAGAAAATACTAAATAAAGAAAAGATGCCTAAGATAGTTGTCAACTATTAGTTTTTTTTCTTAGGAATCATGTAAATACTAGCATGCTTTATAGGACCTAGAAATGTACCCAAGTGTGTGTGATTTGGTGTCTACATTTTCCCCCACTTTATGTTGTTGAGTGAATAATCGATAACATAAAGTAGATAAAATATGAATACCTTATGATCATGTAGAGCATGCGGCGATTTGTGTGCTAAGTGGATAAGTGAAGTGTGGAATGATGCAAAGTGAAGCGTGGAGACTAGGAAAGGAAAGTGACCCTAGGGGTGAAGTGTATGCTTTGTATTGTGTCGTTGTAGCTTGTGGTTGTTGCTTTTTGTAAGAGTGGACCTGCAAAAGAAGAGCATGAATGTAGTCAAAGTCCCGTATATGATAAATTAGAGAAAAATGTGCATAAGTATATAAAAGTATATAAAAGTGTGTAAAAGGAAAGTGTGTACCTTATGTAAAAGAGTGTAAAAGGATAGAAAAGTGTCCTGAAATGTTGTGTAGAGAGAGTTTTTTGGGTGATCTGACGCTAAGATTGAGTTTTTTGGCTATCTCACATCAAGTGCAAGTTTTTTTGGTGATCTCATGGCTAGTGCAAGTTTTTTGGATGATCTCACGCCAAGTGCAAGTTTTTTAGGCTATCTCACGCAAAGTGTGAGTTTTTTGGGAAGTCTCATGTCAAGTGCAAGTGTTGGGGAGAGAGGTATAGTGTTACTCTTCATCCATGACTTTACCTAATAAGCACCATTGTGTATGGTATGTCCCTATTTTCTTCCTATTGTCTCGAATTAGTTCTGATTGTACTGATTGTTCTGATTTGTAGGAGATTACATGCATGTTGTAACTAAGGACTATGCCTGTAACTATAGAATTACCCTGAAGGCTTCTATGGATTGTGTTGATCTGATAAAATGACTATGTGTGCCCCCAGGACATTAGCGGATAGGGGAGGACACAGGTTCTTAGGCACTACTGTCTGAGTTTGGGCGTTGGTTTTTGTGTTATGTTGAGGGCCCAAGTCAAATTTTATGCCATTTTATAATTGTGCTCCTATGTTGTTTCTGTATTGTGAATATTTGAAATGTATCTCTAAGTTACTATAGGGGTGATTTATTCACCCAATGTATGCCCCCCTCGTTTGGGGTGCATGCGACGTCGGTATGAGAATTTGACCCAAAAGAGAGGACCTGATGATGTTCTAAAGCTCATACATGTAGGGGTAGGGGATGTGCAAGGTAGAAACTGAGGCACATGCAAACAAAGTGGCTAGGAACATGTGTTGGTAGAAAAAGAAACAAACATCTAATAGCAGACAACATAACAAGCAATTGTGCATATAAAGATAAATAACAAAAAGTGGGTTTCAAACATGGGATATCACTCACAATGTCACAAGACAATCAAGGCCAAAGTGGCCATAAACAAGCAAACAATGATTAAGAAATACATAGGGCATAGCCTGAAAACAATGTTATACATTAGCAAACAATTTCAAGAAAAGTATATCAGACAACCATGTGGCATATAGTCTTGCAAAGAAAATGCTACACATGAAGCACCTGTTATAATGTTAGAAAGATAAAAAGTATGTCAAGGCATGTATGTATCAGTGGAAAGTAAATGTGATAGAAAGTAGAAATATTAAATGATGAAAATATAGCACATGTAATGTGTGATTGTAGTAATGGTAGATTCCCCCAGGATCCTCGGTGGGACTGGTTAAAGGTACAATGTCAAGCATCATTGTTGCGTGTGAAAATTTGTAGGAGATCTACATTCACTCCAAAATACCAAGTGAACGTGCATGTGTGTATAGAGAAAGATAATAACCATACCGAGTATCTAAATACCATAGTAAGCAAAGTGCATCATGTAAGTAGTATAAGCAAGCAAGAGTAAGTGCAACCAAGATATGCAATATGCAGTGTATGAGTGTGATGGAATGGTATGTAATGTGTGAATGTGATAGGAGCAGCGTGTCCCCTAGTGAATGTGTATGAGATGAGGTTCATTTATAAAAGAATCCTCAACAATAAATAATGAACCATAAAACAAGAGTGCATCATCAAGAAATGGTTTGAAATTGTTTACTAGTCATAAGGCAATTTTTGGGGCAGTTTAAAGTAGTTTTCAGAGATGGACTTGGTTGAAGGCCTTCCACTTGGAGTTGGAAGGAAATGTAAGATGTTTTGGAAATAGGATTCAGATATATTTCTATTGGTATATGGTTTTTCTCATGATGATTTATAATATTTTATGGGTCATTTAACTTGATTTGTAGAGAAGAAGGTTTCTTGTTTCTCAGGACATGATTGTTCTTGCTAGGAAATAGAGGTAGAAGATGGCATGAGTTGAATGATTTGATGTTTTATATCACTTGGAAGAGTGAAGATGGGATTAATTATTTTTTCTATTGAAGTCCCTTATAGGTCTTGGAAGTGGCAGGAAAGGTGAAAACCAGTTTAGTTTGTAAAATACTTTTTGGGCAGTTTAGTTTGGTGAAGAGGAAAGTTGGTGTGGTTTGCACATATGGATGTTTCAATGAGATATAAAATGCATGGATGTGATATAAAATTCCTAGAGGATTCTAATGAGTGATTAAATGCCATATTTTAGGTTTTTGGGTGGTGCTTGAGGCCCAAAGGTGAAGACAGTGTCCTGGAAACAACTATTTTGAGAAGGATATAGCCTTCTTGAGTTAGTTATGATAATTTTATTGGTGAAAGATAATTAACGAAAATGGATGGTTTTTTATTGTCATATTTTACATGTGTGATGAATTTTAGGGCTTTTAATAATCATGGTTATAGTGTTTGTGGTTTTAGCTCATCTAGGTGATGGGGTTTTGAGCTAGTTTTGTGCTTGTTTGGTGCATTTGGGCATGACCAACCTACATGGGTCCAATATAAATGTTTTAATGAATGTATTAGGATTTTTTTAAGTTGTATTGGTCTGAAATAAATGAGGGAGACCGTACTTTATTTATGTTTGTGAGATTGAAGTGAATATAAAAATAAAGTTTGAATTCAAATTTGTGTTAGTTTAGAGAGGGAAAAATTGTGACCCATGTGTGTGATTGTAACAGGTATGAAGGAATTTTCTCAAATATGGTGAAGTGTGTAATAGGTTGAGTAATGTTAGAGAGTGTGTGTAAGGGTTTTGAAGCCAAGACAAGTGATGAAAGTGTGAGAAAGAGCAAGCTAGGTGAATGAGGGTTTGAAGGTGTGTGAGTTGAATAGGTGATCTCCATCAGTTGTTGCAGCAAAAAAACATCATATATCTTCTTCTAAAGTGTGTTTGAGTGGGTGGTTAATCATCTTAGGGGGTTTTATCCTCCTTTTGGATTTGATGCTTCACTAAACTAGGGGTTGGTGCTCCTTATAGGGTTAGTGCTCTACTAAACTAGGGGTTGGTGCTCCTTGTAGGGTTAGTGCTCTACTAAACTAGGGGTTGTTGCTCCCTGTGAAGTTGGTGCTTCACTAAATAATTTTGATTTGAGTAATATAATCAGAATTTTTTGTGGGTTTTTCTTCCCCTTGAGGTTTTCCCACTTATATCTTATGTTCTTATGTCTCTTGCATGGTTGATTTGATTTGATTATGTTAGTGCACACATTAATGAATGGATGAATGGTTTATGGTTTAAATAAGAAAATATGAAATTGATTAAATTTTTGAAAGGAATGATTCACCCCCCCCCATCTCAGTCCATTTTTATTCCAATAATTAGTATCAGAGCAGGTCATTTTGGAGAATTTTGATCACTTGAAAGGAGATCCTTGAAGCACAAAAATGGTGAGTCAACAGAGTGGATCTTCTACCAGCAAGGAACCATTGTTTGATGGAGTGAACTATGTTTTTTGAGTCTGAGGATGAGGAATCACATCATGTCCCTAGGGTTTGATATTTGAAATTTGTGGAGGATGGTTATACTTTTCCTTCTACTCCACCAACTAGTAATGCATGACAGAAGTTATGTAGTGATAATTCAAAGGCTATGAATGTTATCATGTGTGGTCTAGGAGAATCTGAGCTTGTGAAGGTGATGCATTGAAAATCAGCTAAGGCTATGTGGGAGAAGCTTCAAGTCCTATATGAAGGAGAATCTAAGGTAAGAATTGCTAAGCTCCAAACTTTCATAAATCAGTTTGAAGGTCTTAAGATGAGTGATGATGAGTCCATTGTTACATATTTTCTTAGGGTTGACAAGGTTGTCAACACTATGAAAGGGTTAGGAGAAGATGTGAAGGAAGAAGTTGTAGTTCAAAAGATTTTGAGATCTCTAACACCTAAGTTTGATTCCAAAGTGTCTACCATTGAAGAGGCCAAGGATTTGACTCTCTTGAAGATGGATGAGTTGCATGGGACCTTGAATTGCCTATGAAATGAGGATTGTTGATTCCAAACCAGCTAAGAAAGAGATTTCTTTCAAATCTAAAATGAAGATAAAATGTAAGAAGGCCAAGGATGATGGTAATGTTCTTGAAATTGATGATGAATAACTCTTTACAATGGTTGGCTAGGAGATTGAATGTTGGATCTGGTAAGTACAAAGGTAAACTTCCATTTAAGTGTTTCAATTGTGGTGAAGTAGGTCACTTTGCTTCTAAGTTTCCTCATATTCATGAAAAGGAAGGTGATGAATACCATGAGGATGATCATGAAGAAGTATCATAAGTTTAATAAAGGTAAGAATAACTTCAAGAAGTTTTGATTATAAGAAGAAGGGAAAAAGAAGTTTTTACACAAAGGAAGAGGCTTTCTTATCTAGATGCAAGTAGTGGTGTTTCAGATTCTGAGTCTGAATCTGATCATGAATATGTTGGAGATGAGGTGTTTTTCATGACTAAATATGTCATGAGATATACTAGTGGTGGTTCTTCATTATTAGGTGATTTCATATCAGGTTCTTACAAATATTATGAGGAAGAAGAAGATGATGTTGAAGATGAACTAGTGTGTATCCAAAAGGAGTTAAGGAATGTTGAAAAGAAGAACAAGAAGTTAAGATCTCATGATCAAAGGATATGAAGATAAGATTCATGACCTAGAAGAGAAGCACTGGTCTGAAACAAGCAAGCTAAATGAGTCAGTCAAATGCTAGAAGAAAAGGTAAAGTTTCTAGTCACAAGTTTGCAAGACAAAGAGAGTGCAAGTGCACCAAATTTTTAAGAGGAAAGTGCACATAAGAGCATATAGAGTTTTTAAGGGAAGAATTGTTAGAGGTTGGTAAGAAGACTAATTTCCTTTCAAAATTTGAGAAAAGAACCAAGGATCTTGATGATCTTCTTGAGCAAACAAAGATCAACAGGTGATATAACAGGTTTGGGGTTTAGTGATGGGGAAAAGAAAAGATGCAAGATGATAGTGTTTCAAGAAAGAAGGATGAAGAACCAAGTCTCAAGGAAGGAAATAAGAGAACTCCACCAAAGATAATGTGAAGAAAAAATCAGTTAGGAAACCCAATGCTTCAAGGTATGAGAGATCATTTAATGGTTATTATTTCACTTGTAATGGTTTTAGTCATAGGGATAAGGAGTGTAGGAGGTTTTCTAGTAATGATCACCCTTGGAGGGATAGTAGGAGTGAGAAAGCTAAGAATGTAGTGTGCTACAATTTCCATGAGAGAGGTCATGTTGCTAAGAGATTGCTTGTATGAACGCTCAAGTCAGATCTGGTGTAATGAAGGCTACAAAGGTAAGAATTCAGTTGTGTGTTTCAGTTGTAATAAGATTTGACATGTTGCTAGGATTTTTATAGTTATACAAGGCAAGAGAAAGAGTTTTAAAATTCCAAGAATGCATTATAGAAGGCAAAAAAAATCATGGGATCCTAGAAGGAATAATGGTGTCTCATCAAGAAAAATGTTGATACAAATCAGTGCATGTCTTAGAACTCATATCAGAAAAAGTGGATGGAAGTGAGGTACATGTATCTAAGAGTATTTGGGACCTTTTTAGGTCATTTTTCTAGATCTATCATGATGATATATGCCTCTACTAGGCTTCTTAGAGGTATATTGATTCATATGAAGCATTGAAGAAGGGAGAGTACTAGGTTGATGTATGTCTCCTTCAAGGTGTCAAGGTATGTATGTCATAAGTTTCTAAGCATGTTTTGAGGTCTTTCTTGATTGTTCAAGTAGTGAAAATGGTATGGTCTCTGTCAAAAGTATTTGAGTTTGTATGCAGTTATGTTCTCAAGTATGTGTTGTCATTGTGTCTATGATGTCTTAAGTATGGATATAATAATAGAAAGTGTAATCCATGTTCTGTTAAGAGTCCTGAAGTTTGTATATAGAGCCCTTAATAAAGGTATATCAATTGTTAAGGTGATAAGTTTATGTGAATTGAGTCTTGAAGTTTAGTCATGAAAATCTCATTCCTAGGTCAATGATCATGGTCAAGATTAAAAAGGTTGAGTCAAGATTTCAAAGTTGCAAAGTATGTCTATTCTCTTTCATGAGGTGTATATGAAAGTGTTTGAGTCTATAGGATTCATAAATGTAATATTAATCTTGAGTGTATAATTACGTCTAAGTCATGTCAAGTGAATGTATTCAATAAGATGGTATGAAGATTCTAGGTTTGTATAAGAGTCAAGAAGAGTTGTTCTCAACTGTCAAGAGTTGGTTAAGGTCTGCATATTGGATTAAGTGTCATTGATTCATGATTATAATGGATAAAAGAATGTTCATGCTTCATAAAGGAGAAATGAAGAATAAATGAGTCATCAAATATGATGATTTGATGAGACCATTATCTCAAGGAGGATTGTGGCATTTTGTTGAAGGTTGATTAAAGACAAGCTAAGAAGGATAAGTAAGTGTATGTGGTTCTATGCTTCATAAACAAAATATGAGTACTTAGGACCATAGAGGGGCTTGATACATGGGTTTAGGGAAAAAATTGAGGACTTGAAATCAAAATTTGTGCATCTCTGAGTTATCACTACCTTGACTGGGATTTAAAAAATCATAACAGGTGGTATGAAGAAGAACCTGTGTTTGAGAAACAAATGATGGAGTTAAATACCAAGACTTGAATCAAATCATCTAAATTTTATCTACATCAAGATTCAATAAGAAGTTAAGTCATGAGAAGATCTTAATCAATGGGAAAATATGACAGTCCAAAAGTGAAACTGTAAGTCAAAATTGAAGACCTAATTTTCAACTTGAGACAGTGGGTCCTAGATAATTTTGTGAAGAAAGGTGTTGTCAATCCTTGGGAAGTGCTTAAAAATCCAAATGGGTACTCATATCAGGTAAGTTTCTCTTTGAAATTATTAAATCAAAATTTAGAATTGATTTCTTCATGAAATAGGGCTAGTAGCCTATGTGAGCAGGATAGAGAAGTGAAAGAGGGATAAAAGCTCAACTTGTGTTTGGGTAAACATTGTCTAAGATATGAATTCTAATAAGAGTCAAAAATGATAAAATAAGGATGGTGTTAAGTCTCCTTAGCTCAACAAGAAGATGTAAGGTTTGTTGATTAAAAGAACAAGTGTAAGGTTAAGAGATGAAAGTCATTCTCAAATGGATAAATTCAAAAGTGTTGAAATATCTACAAATGAGTATGTATGTGAAAAATTCAAGATGAATATATAATATTTACTAATATTAAGGTCCTAAGAGCGTGTTTTCATCTAGAAAAGATAAAGAGAAGTCACTTCTATATGGTCGAAGTTGAATTAGCAAAGTATGGAAAAATACTTCATGGTGGGCTACAGGTCAGAAAAAGAGACTCAATCAGGGGTATAAGAACCCTTGATGTCTTGTATGAACTAAGATGGTATTGATCATATATGGTTCATAAAGGTTGAGTGAGAATCGATATATAGTTTCATTTAATGTTTGTAGATCAAAGTCATGCTTGTAATCTGCATGTGAATGATACAGAGATGGCTTCATATAGGTAGACAAAGGGAGTCTCTTTGAGGTCTAATGAAAGGTAGTTGAATGGATATCAATATGTAAGTGTAAAAGTGTCATATGTGATTGGAAGATCTAGTTGCAAGGAAATAAGGTTGCAAGTAAGATTCAAATCTAAGGATGACTATGTTGGACTATGAAGAGAGAAAATGACATTCTACATGGTGTGAAGTATGTACTGAGATTAAGGGGATCATCATTTGATCCTTGATCAAGTATATGAAATGTATCTACCAGGGTCTTAGATGTAATGAATTCATGAAGGCAAATATAGCTTGAATTGTGAAAGAAATTGACCAAGGTCTATGATTTTATGAATTGCTAAGTTGAAGGATCAAAGGTAGACGCTTTGTCTCAGTCATGTATGAATGGATTAGTGATGTCCTATGAGATGGTCTCCATCTCAAGAAGACAAGCTATATGAGTAAAAGTGGCACTAGTCATGGTTGTAACAAGAGGTATGTTAAGTGTTATGAGTTGTAGATGGTTTTTTATCAGATCAAAAATATGAAGTTACAGGTCTGTAAAGTGTTATCAAGGTAGGGGATTCAATAGTGGATTAGATCCTATGATTATAAGATTTAAGAGTGACCTATAAATTGCTATCTTAGAAGATTATGATCTAAGACAGGTGCATCAAAGTCTAAAGGTTGTATATTGAGCATTGCAGGTCCTAAGCATTGTAAGAAAGTTGATTTTACAATAATATGATGCTACATGTTTATAATAAAGGCAGGGGGAGATGTATCCACCATTGAGATAAGTATGTATAGGAGTCTAAGTAGTTTGCATAGAAAAATTGAAGACTCGTATATTATAATGAAGGATAGTACAAATAGAATGGATTAAATAAGTCAAATCATATGCTCAAGAAGGGTGCATTGGAACAAAAGAAGGATGAAAATATTGAGAAGGAGCTTTAGGACCTAGTTGAAGTGTTTGATCTTTCTTTAAGACATGAATATAAGGTAAGAAGCTTTATTTATTTCTTCTACTAGTGAAGGTTGTATGAGTCTAGGGGGGTTGTGAGAGAGCCATGTCATTGTGTGAGTGAGCTTTAGGGCTTGACAAAGTTTTTTAAATCACACTGAAGGTATGAATTCAGGGAACTTAGTCCAAAATTTGCATGGGAGAAGACATGGAAGATTTGAAGACTAAAATGAACCTTCTACAAGCTTGAGATAGGTCAAGAATGAGGTAAATTTGAATTTCTTATCCCTAAATCATGATTCTTGGCACATGAATGATGTATGCACATACTCCAAGAAAAATAGGGTATGAAGCTGAAGAAAACATGTTGTGATCCTAAATGGTGAATGTGAGGATGATTTTCATTCAAGAAGAAGGTAAGTTATCCTTAGCTTGGTATTATTATTTTTGGTATGTGTATGAGTAGTATGCATGAGTATAAGGTCTACCACAATGTTCCAATGGTGAGAAAGAAGGTCAAAATCAGAATTTTGAGAAATTTACTAGTTTGTGAGCTAGTTTGAAGACTTTGGTTGATGTTTCCAACCAAGAGGTGACCTTATGAAGCTGAGAAAGATGAAGAACATGTAGGCTATAAGTACACTTTTTCATTAATGTAAAAAGGGGGAGAAGATTAGGTAGTTTTCCATCAATGACAAAGGGGGAGATTGTTGGCATGTTGAGTTCTAGGTGTTGTCCATTGATGTAAAATATATTAATGACAAAGAGGTGATGGATATGATTCAAAAAATTATTAGTATGATGGTGACATGGAGATTCAGATGGTTTCATGATGGTAATGAGGTGATTCAGTGAGATTGGCTTGGTCTAGCAAGCCTAGTCAGGTGACCTAGCTAGCTTAGGTGATGGAGCATGTTGGTTTGAGTTTCTTGGTGGCTTGAGGAACATGGAGTAGCATGGAGAGAAATGTTTGGGAGTGTTTAGGCACTCACATGAGTTTCAGGGTGTAGGTACATGTTGAAGTTCAAGATTTTAGGTGCTCATCTAGACCTAGTCTAGGTGTTTAGAGGCATGAGGATGAGTTGTAGAGGCATGATGAGCTCATGGAAGCATGCAGGGATGTCATAAATGTTATTCTAGGTATGTTAGGGCCTTTTGGAGAGGTTTCTTGATGATGTTATAGTGTTGGTTCAGTTGACCCTAGCCTAAACCATGCAAAACCCCAAGGGCTAGTCATGTAAATGAGATGGGATGAGAAGATGGAGACCTATTTGAGCCATGATGATGATTGGAGATGGTTCATAGGGGTGTCCTAGAGGTGTGAGAAAAATTTAGAGTCATTCTAAATAATATTTTGTAAGTTATGATGTTTTATGTGAAACAGGGTCCAAGAAAGAGTATTTTCTAGCTTGAATTACACCTTTTGATGCTCACCATGAATTTTGTGCTTTGCATGGGACCTTGTGGATTTTAGGGATGATTTTTCATTGAGATTAATAAGGTTTCACAAAAATAATGGAGTCATTTCATCGTCACATTTTTATGAACGAATGTTAAGAAGGTAAACAACTTTTTATGTGCTTGAAACCCTAGCTCAAAAGCGGTAGGAGATATATTTCTCATAAGTAACCCAAATTTATTTCTTGTGTTAGTATGATGATTTTATGTATGTAGAGAATCCTCCATATTTCCAGAAAGGTAAGATAGAGGATGTGGTGATGAGTGGACCCCACCTAAAAATGCAAGTTTTTGAAGAAGTTCAGTTTGGGGAAAGGTTGTCCAAAGGAGTTGCAAAATAAATTGACATTTTTTTATCCCTGGAGAATTTTATTGATTTCCATGATGGTTTCAAGATCATGTGGTGAGCTTCTAAATGGAAAAGTGTGCCCTATTTATGAAGACTGGTCATAAGGTAGTTTTTGGGCAGTTTTGAGAGCAATTTCAGAGATGGACTTGGTTGAAGGCCTTCCACTTGGAGTTTAAAGGAAATGTTATATGTTATGGAAAAAGGATTCAGAGGGATTTCCAATGGTATATGGTTTGTCTCATGATGATGAGATTTGATGTTTCATAGGACTTGATTTTCTCAGGTTGTTTGTTTTTCAGAACATGATTGCTCAGGCTAAAATAATGAGATGAATGAGGCATGAGATGGATTAGATGATGGTTTATACATAGTTGGAGAGTGAAGAGGGAGGAACTTTGTTCCTAGTAAAGGAACTTTAGAGGTATTGAAAGTGGTTGAATATAGTGTAAAATAACAAGTTTGTAAAACTACTTTCTGGGTCAGCTCAATCTGGTGAAGAGGAAAACAAGTGTGATTTGCACATATGGATGTTTCATGAGCTCTAACATGCATGGATGTGATTTACAGGTCCATGAGGATTCCAATGAGTGGCTTAAGCAACACTTTAGTCTTTATTTGGTCATATTTTGATACCAAAAGGTGAAGACAGGGTCCTGGAAACAACTGTTTTGAGAAGGATATGAACCTTCTTGAGTTAGTTATGATAAATTTTATAAAGGTGAAATAATTACCTACAATGATGATGTTTTAATGGCATATTACACATGTATGATGAATTTTGAAATCTTGACTAATCATGGTTTTGGTGTTTGTGGTTTTAACTCATCTAGGTGATGGGACTTTTGAGCTATTTTTGTGCTTGTTTGAGTGCATTTGGGCATGACCGACCTACATGGGTACAATATGAATGTATTTTATGATTGTGTTGGAATGTTTTTAAGTTGTATTGGTAGAACTAAATGAGGGGAATTAAATTGCTTTGTGTTTGAGAAATGAGAAGGGTATAAAAGTGAAGTTTGAATTCAAATTTGCACTAGTTGAGCAGAGAGGGAAAAAGTGGGACCCATATGTGTGTTTGAAACAGGTATGAAGGCATTGAAATGAGATCTGAAGAAGTGAATTAAAGGTTAAGGAATTTTTGAGTGTGTGTGCAAGTGACTAAGCCAAGATAAGTGATGAAAGTGTGAGATATAACGAGCTGGTGAAGTGAGGGTTTGAACAAGGGTTTCAAGGTGTGTGAGATGAATAGGTGATCTCCATCAATTGTTGCAGAAAAAAGACATCATATATCTTCATCTAAAGGTGTTTGAGTGGGTGCTTGATCATATTAGGGGGTTGTATCCTCCTTGTGGAGTTGGTGCTTCACTAAACTAGGGGTTAGTGCTCATTGTGGGGATTGGTTCTCTACAAAACCTGGTGTTAGTGCTCCTTGTGTGAAGTTAGTGATTCACTAAATACTTTTGATTTGAATAATATAATTAGAAGTTTTAGTGGATTTTCTTCCCCTTGAGGGTTTCTCACTTATATCTTGTGTTCTTGTGTTATCTTGCATGGTTTATGTTGATTTGATTAAATGCTTGTGCACACATTAATGAATGTATGAATGATTTATGGTTTAATTAATTCAATCTGAAATTGATTAAAGTTTTGTAAGAGATGATTCATACCCCCCTCAGTCCATTGCGCTTCCAATAGTTATTTTATGTTGATCGCTTAAGATTTTCTCCTTGAATGTCGAAGGTACATGTAACCTACAAAATAGAAGTTCACCTACACAAGCTCACAAGCCACATCAAACCTAAAGGGAAATATTTAATATGGGGAGTCAGACTGACCCATGTGGTCACCTAGAGAGTGAACTTATGACTAAGTGCTACACTACATCTCAGACTCCATGTATTTCTTCTGAGTGTGTGTAGAAATTGTGCCCTAGGATGCCCTTGTGCAAGTTACACTTGATAGCAGGTTGTAGCTAGAATTTAACAATGTAGTAAAATGTGTGGATGGAATAAAATAAACTTCCCCTTCCTATGTTGTGTATGCAAATTTGATGCATCCCTTGTCCCTTGAGTGGATTCTAGATGGATGCTTTAGAGTATTGTAGGTTCCTTTTGGATGCAAGCTTAGGTGACGATAATAATGTTTAGTGTTTGGTCCTTTATTTTGAACATATAACTATGTATTTATATGATTATCTTGTTTGAATTTCATAATTGAAAATTGGAAGGCTGACCCATAAGTGAAAAAGATGCCCAAAAGATATAAGAGGCCCAAAAAGAGCGAGTAAGGTAAAAAAGGGTCAGGGGCACCTAGTATGTTGGGGACAGGAGCACCTAGGTGTTGTTGTCTTGGTTGGGTGCTGGTGTCTAAAGCCATAAAAGATAAATCAATAAAATCCTGACTGGATTATAGGGTGTTTAAGACCAAATAGAAAATAAGAAATAGATAAAAGAGGCCTAAGATAGTTTTCAACTATTAGTTTTCTTGCTTAGGAATAATGTAAATGCAAGCATGTTTTTTAGGACCTATAAATGTACCCAAGTGCGTGATTTTGTGTCTACAATGGGGAGTGTGATTTTGAATGTAGTTTTCACACTTAATAACCTCTACTAAAAATTTAGGAGGAAATTATTTGGAATGTATCTTGCAATTGGCCATTTCCTTTTGTGTACGATTTTTATACTGAGTTACACTGTTACACTAAGGGGTGTAAGCACAGTGTGTTGAAGTTGATTTATTTCCTATTCACAAAAGGTAATCATTTGGTTTTTGAAAAATTCTCCTTCATTATCTATTGTGAGACATTGGGTTTTTTCTCATAAATTTTTTTAACAAGTGCCTTGAAAATTTTGAAGTGCCCAAAGACTTCACTTCTATTTTTTAGAAATTACACCCAAGTTATGCAAGAGAAGTCATCAATGAATGTAAGCACATATTTATGTATCTAAAATAAACATGGTGAAGTGACATTTGGTCATGAAAAAAAAAAAAAAATTCACTTTCCTTCCAATATTTTCCTTTGGGAAATGGATCCTTGTGTTATCTTCCAAGTGTGTAACTAGATAAAATCCAACCATGAAGGAAACCTTTGGCAACCCAAGAACCATGTTGTGCTTACTAATATTTTGTAATGAGTGATATTTTTGGCAACAAAAATGCTCATTCCATAGTTTACATAAGTCATTTGCATGTGCAATCATGACTTGTGAAAGTTGATTAAACATAAAGCTATCAAAATTGTACAATTTGGTTTGATAATCAACCTTGCTGGTGGTTATGATTATGAATTGGTCTTTTGCATGTATGACACCAACAACATTCGAGGTAAACTAAATAGTTTTTCCTTTATTAGAATGAGTAATTTGATGCATGGATAATAAGTTCATATACATATTTGGAACGTGGAGAAATTTATTAAAAAGTTCATTCTCCATCTCACTGGACCCTTTTTCTTCAACAATGAGAGGAGTATTATTTCACATATAAATTATATTTGCGTGCATGTCCTTAAGTGTTTGAAATAGTGAACCACAATTCTCCTTATGGTCGAAGGCTTTTGAATCCAAAATCCATTCATTTAATGGTGATTAGATTATTGTTGTAGAAAGGGAAACTTCTAAGCATGTTATTTTCTTCAAAGAATAATGTTCAACATGGACTAATTTTCTAAAAAAGCAGCCTACTTTATCAAAAATTGTATTCATTTTCCCTTTGCTTTTGTCTTGAAAGGAAGAAAAGTTTTATAGTGATAATTTATTTCCCTTAAGCATATGATTTTCTTTACCTTTTTTCTTGATAGGGCCCTTTCCTTTTCAAGAGTTAGGTTATGAAGTTGTATTAGAATCACTGACTAATCATGTTTGGTAATTAGTACATCCAAGTCCAAGTTAGATGTCACTAATGAAAATCAATTTTTCATATTCTCTTCAAAGCTATTTAAAGAACTTATTAAAGGTTGGTACCACATATGCAGTTCCCAAATAATCTTGTTGTCTATAGTAGTTTGAGACCAAAATTACGTAAGGATGACCTATTTTAGACAAAATAGTCATAATGATTTTTTCCATTATTCTTTGTTTCGATAATATCAATAAATAAAATCCTCAAGTTCTTGACTTGATGATGAAGTCCTCAATTTGAGGATAGTTATCTAGAATAAGATCACCTCATCTTAGTATGCTTTCCAAAAATGTTCTCCAAGGTACTCCAAGTTGTATAAGGATCCATGTCACTCTAAAAATGTAACACCAACTCATGGAATATTGATTGACCTATAATACCTCTAGCTTCATCACAATGATTTTTCTACTTTATAAGGTTAAGAGGTGAAAAAATTTCATTCATTGCAATATGGTTAATACCCTTGCTAAGGAGTGCATCAATAGTGTATCCTATCTAACTAAAGTAAATAGAACATGTGATAATTACCCATTTTCTAATGATAGCGTGACTTAAAAGCTTATTACAGTTCAAAAAAAAATTATGTTTTCTTTTGTAGTTTTAGTTCAAAAATAAGAAATTTGTATTGTATATTAACATGATTTTTGAACTAAAACTGCAAAAGGAAACATGCACTATATCTAAATAGGGTTTTGAACAAAAATTGCAACATTTAATTTGTATTATAATTGGATAGTACTTTACTAGAAAAACTCTAACAATACTTTCATACTTGAAAAAAGATGTGGTAATCGTGTGCATAACTTCCAATTATACCCAATATTTATTTGGAAATACTAGGTTTGGGAGTGTTTAAAACTGTATGATCTCTGATATATGTATCTCATTCATAAATAATGAACTAAACGAATATTTCAGGCCATTAATTATGAACTAAATGAATGTGATACCATCTTTGAGGTACGTAAAGAGGAATTTATGTATTGAGCTAACTGCTTACCAATATACCACATTATCAAATGACCAAGAGGATTTCTATTGGAAAAAATCCTTAGACACTTCCCATATACGTGTCGTACATAAAATCTAAAATCATATACGGCACTATCTAATGGCTAGAGTATTGAGTCATGATCCCTTACACCATAAAATTAAACGCAATTGATAACCATTTGGCCCAAAACAATAGCTTCTATAAGTTTAATAACTACCATAACACATTTCTAACCTAGAGGATTTATATGAAATAAATAACTTCAAATCCTCAGTACCCTCACCACATTCACCAAATTTTGATCAACCATGATCCCATCAAAGGGTGAGGCAAGGGCGTAAGATCGGCTATTTATAATAATCCTCTAAGTCTCCAAATTAAAACTTAAAAAAAAACTACAAGAGACCTAGATATGTAATAAAAGTTAAAAACTATAGATCTGATCTTTATACCTATAAGTTATAAGAGGTGAAGCTTGTATTGGTCTGATACCATATTGAAGTTGGTGTCTATTCTTTGAGATTGTTGTAAAAACCACGATACCTACACCCACATGCATAAAATATAATAAATCAATGAAAGCTTAAAATGAAAACATTACATATATTTAGAACATAGGTAACATGACTATCTCTGTAGATAAAAAATTGTCTTAAATTCACCAGTATGACAATAACCCTCTTATCTCGACCACTAACTCTTTATGATTTTGTATAGATAAGACAAAGGCTAATGTTTGGTGGGTAGTTATCTTAAAGAAAAATTCTTCTTGAGATAATATTGCATTATTAATAGTGAAAGTTAATCAAGTGAAAAAATTGATTAATAATCTTCTCTAAAAATATCATACATATAAGTGTGCACTAATTAGTACATTATCCACAAATATTGTATTGTATGTGCATCTTAAAATCATATAATAGTGTGTTGATAAATAAATACAATGATATTAAGGGGAAAAAAACTTAGAGGCTTGTGTTGAGGGCTAGTTGTGTTTAAAGCATTATCTGATTTTCATGCCCTAAATGGTGAGAACCACTCAACAATTTTTTGTTTTTTTGGAAGACCTTGATTATATAGATATTGGCATCTTTGGCCATGGTAACTAGAGATTACATATATAGCTGATATTACTTTATGAGGAAACATACATATACTTTGAAGATGTTCCTTTAGCTAAGCAGCCACGACTAGGGGCATCCAATCCGTCAAAGTCACCCAGGGAATGATCATGGCCCTATCCACTTGACTCTTCATGTCAGGTATCTCCAGGCCTTGCACTTAGCAAGACTTGATCCTTGGTGGGATCATTCTAAGCCATTCAACTTCACCAATGAACCAAGGGCCCTTCGATTCAACATTTTTTTTGAAAACAATACATTGAATTTTTTTTTGAAAAATTTCATTAATCTATAAAAACATAAGGATGCTAACAACTTTTTACCTTCCTTCTAATGACTATCATGTCATGTCATGAGTCCAAACAAGTCCATTTGTGTTGAGTTGTGTGCCTACTACCATGCCACTCTACAGTTCACTATTACACTCGTAGATATTAACCTTTATGAATTACTAGTCATGGTTAATATTTTGATTTCCCATGAGATGACATCTACTAATTTTTATTTAATGATCATATCTGATGCACATTGCTTATATCACTGTGTTTAGTTTATATGTTAAATATACATTTCACATCTTATATGTTTTGATTATATACTTGATGTAGACACCCCAAAATAACCACCACACAATGTAAACGTTCAAAATATTAGTAAACCCATTGTCCCTTCTATGGAATTAATTTAATTAATTATATCGCACCCCTATTATCCCCTTTAGCTAATTTTATTAGCTAATAATATCAAATTAATTAAATAAATCCTTACATATCCATGTTCATATTTAAATAAATTTCATATCCTCACATCCTATCCACCTCCTTCAACTCAAGTTGACTAAAAGTCATGATTAAACCTAAAAATCATTATTAAAATCAAGAATATATGTTTAAATTAACTCAAACCATACATTTGACTTAACTAAAGATATCTCCCAAGTCATGGAAATCCAAAATTAGTTCACATCCTTCCAAAAACAAATCATTAACGTACACTTTTTGGGTAAATAAAATAAAGGATATGAAATTAATAGTCAAAAACATGTGCAACCGCTTGCCAATTCAACAATGACTTATTCATGCAAATTTAGAAAAATAATTGCAACTCTTCAATCAATATGTAAACTCAACTAAATAAATCACTCATGTTTAGTTATCTCCAAATCAACTCAATCTAATATTAACTTGAGGATTTTCCTTCCTAATCAACTCAATCTGATCTTAGCTTGAGGAATCTCCTTCCTCAACTATAAATCAATGGTCTTTCCTTCACAAATCATCCAACAACAAGCTTGAAAGATTCATACTGTTATTTTGTCTATTTGCTTGGTTAATCAATCAATCATACCGTTATTCTACCAATATCCTGTCAAATCAAATCAATCATCTTGCATGCTCGTAGCTTGATCAATTTTCCATTCGGAATACTTTTTGGAGCATCCACAATTCTACAAAATATCTTCAAATCAATCAGATCCAATATGAGCATTACTCAACCCTGCATTCTATAGTCAGATCCAATCTGAGGTGGCTTTGGAACTTATTAAGGGAAGGTTTGCTTTGTTTGTTTTTATTTTCTCTATTCATGTAATTTCCATGGTTTAAATTCTGGCTCGCCCAAAAGGTATCTTTTTGTCATATTTTTCTTCATTCTTTGTGCATCATACAGGTTACCTGCATATAGCATTAACTATCGTGATTTGCGCTAGTGAATATCATCCAAACCAAACAACGCTCATATGTGTGCTAACTGTCACTTACTGTGTCGTAATACTTCATCACACTATTGTACTTGTATACTGTTTTTGTATCAGTGCATTGGCATAACACTTCATACGCGTTACTCCTACATGTATTTCATATCCCCCATATAATATGAATGTTGTGCACGCGTCACTATGCGTAACACTTCACTACGCTACAGTCATTAAACTATGATCTCACCTGATATCCAAAAGTTGAGAAATATATGATAGGTCAGTCGCCTCTAGCATATTACTGTACTTACGACCGTTAAATTCGTTTCTCTCCAATTCATGCATCTGTTTAACGTGCTACCATGTCAGTGCATGACGCTAGCGTATCATTTCACACATTAGCGTATTGTATTAACTTCTACTTTCATTTCACAAAACAATTTTCTAGACTATCTTATAGTTATTTACTTGTTTTTTGTGTTTCTATTTCCTAACTTTGTTCTATGTATTCAAAATCACGCTGGTGCACATACAGTGCTAACACTATCATATTAATATATCTAGTTGTTTTTGTATCTAATGCAAACGCAACCACGCTATTGCTCTTCTGATCGCACCTACTCTATGGGTTATCTTGAGAATAAGAAACAGTGCCAACATTTGTTTAACCATTCACGTTTGCACACGCACATCTATTTTTCTGCTGCAATGAAAATACTAATTCATTGTGTGCATTACGAGTCACACTATCGTAGCAAATTACTGCTTTGAAAACTTAATCATAACTCTTAACATTGTATGCAGGTTGCCTTGGTCGAAGATTATAAACACATTAAATGCATTGTTAAATCTTAAAAACTTGTAGGTAAAAATTTGCGTCAGCATCGTTCAGATGAGGGTTTATTCCAAACTATCAGCTGCAATCAGTGGGAAGTGCTTGACATTGTCCTAAAACTTGTTACGAGCCATGTCTCTCACAGGAATCGAGCACTAAAGTAGTTGGCACCTTGATGGGAAAATAAACTATAAGAGGAAAAAATGACTAATGAGGTTTTCTGCCAACCCACCCTTGACTAGTGATACACGTGAGGAAACCATAAGTAGCTCCATGGTGGCGAACTGCGTTCACTAAATTGACTTGTGAGGTATTTCTTTGTAGCCTAGTCCATAACTCTTTATTTCTCTCATGTCATGAGTACTCGTTCAAGCACTGCTTGGTGAGTGAAAATTTCTCCCTAACCTGCTCAAGGGGGCAGCTCCCCTCGATAAACTGAAAAAGCCAACACTTGTCATTTTATTCAAATGTACTTCTGTCAGACTAATCAAGTAGTATAAACCACATTCTTCTCATCAAATCACATCATATTACTATTTCGTATCAAAATCTTAAAGCATCTTTTCACAATCTGTAATAACACTTTTTCCTTTTGGAAAATGTAGCCATTCCAAAATCAACCAGTGAACAAAGCATAAGTATTCATCCTTTGGGATTCAACCCATTTTCCAAGTCTCTAAGCACATCAATCTCAACCAATCTAAGTCTTATAATTCAATATTCACCCCCTTTATCAAAGTTTATTAGCTAATTTAATATCAAATTAATTCAGTCACAAGTCTTAACTTTGGGTATTCACTCTTATCCAAGCTAAGCAAATTTGCAATATCGTCAAATCATACGCCAAAGTCTTCATCTTTTGGGAGTTCACTTTAAGCCATGAATTTAAGCTAAGAATCACGTCTCATCAAAACAAAGCCTATATCTTTTGGAACTCAAATCATGCATTTGAGTTAACTAAAGATATCTTCTGAGTCCTAGATAATCCAAAATTAGTTCACATCCTTCTAAAAGCAGATCATTGACGTAAACTTTTTGGGTGAATAAAATAGAGGTTATGGAATTAATAGTCAAAAACATGCGCAACCCCTTGCCAACTCAACAATGACTCATCCATGCAAATTTAGAACAGCAGTGCACCTCTTCAATCGATCTGGAAACTCAACTAAACAACTCATTCATGTTTAGTTTATCTACAAATCAACTCAATCTAATCTTAGCTTGAGGATTATCTTTCCTCAGTTATAAATCAATTGTATCTTCCCTTCACAAATCATCCACCAATAAGCTTGAGAGTTCATATTTTTATTTTGTCTAATTGCTTGGTGAAGCAATCAATCGATCATACTGTCTATTCTGCCCATCTCATATCCTGAATCAAATCAATCATCTTCATGCTCGTAGCTTGATCAATCTTCCATTCGGAATACTACTTGAAGCACATCCACAAATCTACAAAAGTCTTTCAAATCAATCGGATCCAACATAAGCATTACTCAACCCTGCTTCTACAGTCAGATCCAACCTGAGGTGGCTTTGAAACTTATCAAGGCAAGGTTTGCTTTGGTTGTTTTAATTTTCTCTATTTATGTAATTTACATGGTCTACAGTTGGAAACTAACACTTTCTCTTTTGATCTAGGTGATACATGGTAGCATCCCTCATCTCAAAAGGGGGGCATATTGTCCCATGGACCATGGCTGAAGTACTACAGGATAAATAAAGTGATAGTACTTCACACATATTAGATATAGATGCTTAATACATATTAAAAACATATATCACATTTGCATGGACTGGGATGGTTCATCATTACATATTACATGATCATTACAAACATTTACTAGATTTACATGGACTGATATGGCTCATCGTTCAAATTACAAGTTCATTACAAACATTTATTGGACTTACATGGACTCATATGGCTCATCACTAAACATTATAGGTTCATTATATATACCTATACCAAGTTTTCATGGACTTGGAACACATTCATCTTACAAATTCAATTACCACCTGTGAAATTTACTCAGTTTATATCGACACATTTTACCTCTATGACTAATGAAATGGTGATATAGTATCCAAAGACTAGATGGTCATATAACGACTTAATACCTAGATAATGACATAAATGCCTAATGTTAGAGGATGGCATATATGAATAATTTAAGATGGTGGTATATTATCCAAATGCTAGTTCTCACAACGATATATTCACACATTACATGTAAGTACATTAATGACAATCAAGTGTTGTTGGTTCATGCTGTTATGAAATTTACACACTTCAATTTTCTATACGTTGATTTTGCATATCTCTAGATAATTAAACACATCTTTACCAAGTGATTTAGAAATATTTTCATTGGATTAGAAAGGGGGCACACTCTTCAACTTACACACATCATCCTCTTATGATTGGGATGTGAGGTTTTTGTTTACTTATTTATACTAATTTTAATCCAACACTTTTATTGCTAGATTTAAAACGTGTGAAATGTAGTACCTAAAATTTGGTCTTGTGGCACTTGGAAACAATACTTTGGAATTTTATACTGACATGACCCCATCCACCCATTTATTGGATAAACTTAAAAGCATATTTCTCTATCTTGAATTTTGAGTCTAGTGGGTCATCACTTGTTCTTACGCTTAATGCTTCAAAAATTAACGCATCTTATATAAAAACACATATTTAGACTATCTTCAAACACCTCTTTTCTTAAATTAGGTTCTAGTTTAATATTGGATGGGTTTTTGGGACTTGGATAGGTTTCATTGACGAATCTTTCCCATATATGATAAACTTGTCCCTTGTACTCGTGATGGTAATATTTTAAAATGTACAAGATACCTTGGTCGGGTTACGACTAATTGAGCAGGAAATCATTCAAGATAATCACCTATATAAACACATGTCTCTTTTTATCAAAAACACCTTTATGAAGGACATGGATCCAAGCATTGAAATGCTTCTATCTTAGAGCACATTACAATAGAGTAACCCACATATAAGTATATTTATCTCATTTCCCTAGATCATAGTTATGCACTAAAATCAAACTAGAAGATAATTGTCAAGTGTTGAGGGGTGATGTAGTGGGTCCCTATTTTTTTACATTATCTAACCTCCACACCATCAAAGGACTTAGAGAAGTAAGTGTTGTTTGGTCCTGCTTTGACATATTAGTACATAGTACAATGTTCATCACATTATTGGGAGTGGGGTGAGGTCATACCAAATCAAATCATATTAACCCCTTTCATGTCAAATGAGGAGAGTCGACACTTGAAGAAAAAGAGAATACATACATATGTACATAAGATGCATCACATAGATCTAGATACAAGAAGAAAATCTACAAAAACAAGCAAGGTATGTACTAGAGGAAGACTACAGATCACAAAAAATGACACAATCGCTAACCCTAAGACACATTCAATGGGAATATTTGTCCACATGTAGACAAACTTTTCCTAAACTTAGTTTCTGGCTCATATATTTCATAAGCATACTGATGACAGTCTGAACAACCCTTCTCATTCAGATACATATCATTTTCACACAGAATGAGCCCAATTTATGGTTAATGTGTTTCAAATCCTAACCATAATTAATTTTATCTACTTTCTAGAAGTTTTGTTATCCCAAATTCACCCCTCGGGTAAATTTGGTCAAGAAAACTCCTGCACATAAGAAAATTATCGAAGGAAAATGACTCAGAACCACGAGCTCGAGTTCCAAAACCAAGCAAAGTGAAAACAAAGGCCCAAAAGAGTCAAATTTGACCGTACACAAGAAGAAATAGAAGAAACGGTTCTTTTGAACGTTTCTATATCTTAAATCTATTTAAAGGGTAAGGGAGGATTCAACAATGGAATTGCAGGGTCAGAGAAGAAGGGGCAGTGCCACAAAGGAACCGAGAAAAAAGGGGGAAGACCAAACGAGCACCAAACTGACACTTGTCCCAGAGGAAAGTGGGGCATCGGGGGAAAAGTTGATTCTTTGCCCCTTGTTATCAAAAAAAGTGTAAAAGTTACAAAATGGCCCACAACTCCGTCGGGGAAAAATTTGGCATTAGAACCTGAGTCAAAGCCAAGGCAGGGAGCCAGAGGGAAAAGTGAAAATTTTCCTTTCGTTCAAAGGGAAAAAGATAAATTGTGGACCCGCAAGATCGATTTTTTGTTCTAATTTGGCTACCATGTGTCCCAAACCAAAAGGGGGGCCCATTTTTCAAATTGTTTTCCCTGTCCATTCATACGGACCCGATACAAACTTCGAAGGGGCATATCTTTTGACTCAGGGCTCAAAATATTACAGATCTGACACCATTGGAAAGATCTCGGCCTCACCCACACCATGGAGGTCTAAGACTTTATTTTTGAGGAGGTTAGGTGAAGGAAATGGAGGAAACATCTTCAATACTTCAATGCATGATCCATCTGTCTCAACAACCAGATCGGATTCGATTTGTTTCCACCGTTTCCTCTTCTTTCAAGGTACTGAATCAAGGAATCATGTAGTAAAGAAGGATTTGGGGCATATTTTATCAGAAGCATTAACAGTAGTGGTTGAGTTTCAACCCACTTCTCCCACTTCCCTCTCTCTTTCTTCTCTCCGATCAAATCTATAAATACAGGGGCAAGATTCATTATAAAGGGTTGTTCATTCTTCTTCCATGCCCCCCCTTCTCTCTTTCTTCTCCAGGGTCGAATGTGGAGTTTAAGCCTCCTCCCTTGGCTTTGTAATGACATTTTCTTGCCTCTTGCCTATTAATGGTGTACTGTGTGAACTCCTGGAGCAATAAAATTTGTTTCATGATGCGTTTTGTCCATCCTTTGCTCATTTTGTTGTCTCTTCTCGCCTCTCACCATTACAGGGTATACTATGCATATCTCTGATGTCCATTGCAGGTTTTGGGAGATGTGTTTAAGGGGTTTGAAATGGTGTTCTATGTGAACTTTATCCTTGGTATGTGATGCATCTGTCCATCCTCTCCATTGCTCGCCTCTCTCCATTTCAGGAAGTTGGGTTTGTGATCAGCAGTTCCTTTTTCTCTGTGCTATCACCTCTGTAGTGTAGGATTTCTTTATTTTTATGCTCTCTCTCTCTCCCTGGTCCCTTGGAATTGGTAGATTAGGAGTAGATGGTCGCATTTCCTTCTTTAGAAATAGTTTAGTGCTAGGATTAGGAAGAGGAACCAACCTTCTCTGGAGGATCATTCCCATTTGCAAGTCCCACAACTTGGGGAATGATCCAATGTTATGCAAATCGCACCAAATGACCCTGCCTTAGAAAAGTATACCCATAACTCATTTGGGGTGTTGTGATTTCGCACTAACAAGTTGTGCTGAGAGAAAACTGTATCCTTACCTAATTTAGGAATGTTTTTTCATTAATTATTATTTTGGATTGTGACATACGCATAGAATAATATTTTAATTAGATTAATCCTAGTTTTGATATTATAGGGTGACCTCCACATCCATAAATTCCTATCAATATGGAAACCACCAATGCCATATACAATACCTAAAAAAGATACATATTTAAGATATGGAAATAATGCATAATGCAATAAAATATAAGGGCATAATTGATAAACAATATTGCAAAAGAAATGATAATCCATATCAAGTTTACATAATAATTTGTGAATAAACTTGGGCATAATAAATACCAAAAGTATCATAATCCTAAATATATTCTTCATACTAGTATGATCCGTGGGACACATCCACATTAATCATAGGCCCAACATGAGAAGTTTTATCCTCTCAATAATGTTCATACTCTATTATGAAGTTCTAACTTCGACACACAATGATACTATATTGGTAATTCTAAATAATATGAGGATATATACTTTTATTAATAAAAAGTATCAATAAGTTAATTGACTATTAAAACTAAGAATAACCCCATTAAGCATGAGTGACCTTCATGAATAAATTCCTATCCCACACGGAATCTTCTAATTCTAAAAACTATACCTAAAAAAATCATACTTGTATAATAGGAGCATAATTTAAAATACACTAAAAACTAAGGGCATAACCACAAAAAAAGGAAAAAAAATGGTAATCTACATGAAATTCATAGAAAAAATTGCAAATAAACTTGGGTAGAATAAATACCAAAAGTATCTTGAGTAGGTATATAGACTTCATGTAGGTACGATCCATGAGACACCTTCACATTAATCACAAGCTCAATGGGAGCAGTTCCATCATCTCAATGATATACATACCTAGTTCCAAAAGTCTTATTTTGGTTCACGGTAATACCATGTTAAGAAAGATGAACATTACAACAAGGATGTAAAACTTTGTTAGTAGAAAGTCTCAACGACGAAGGATCAAAACCTGACCACCATGAAACCAAACATAAGAACACGTATTTTTGTTCATGTAAAAATATTTTGACCTTGAAAATAATCCAAGGAAAGCACACAACGCTTGTATTAACATTTTCTTCTTACTTTATAAATAAAAAATAGAATAACATAAAAGGGTAAATGATGTAAAACTTAGATTAGATAAAATAAATTCAAAATGTAAACTCATGTGTATAATGATCGGGCCCCAAACTATCCCATTGTTATCCATTTCTCTTCCCTCTCTCTACCACAACCCTAATGATGACATTGTTACAAGTTGAGCATGTAAAAAACCCTTGCAATGCCCCTAAAAACACGCATTCAATCCATTTCTATACAACACCCAAAAAGTGGCATGAAATAAAAAAATAGAGGAAAAAGAAACACTAAAGACACTTAACTTCCGAAGTGTGATTGAGTGAATCAAAATCATGCAATTTTGGGCATGCGTTATGCACCTAGTACATCCAATATAGTTATTTGATTGAGCACTAGAAAATTTAATCTTTCAATACATACAAGAGATTGATATACTAAAAAACTTAAATGCTTATGACATGAATGGTTTGGATTGATTTGATGGTCATTCCTATGTAAGTGCTAATTACATGTCATCGATAAACATATGAAAACTAAAATTTCCCTACTTAGTAACACCTATTGACATAAGTATCTAATTTTAAAAATAATAGACCAAACATTAGATTAATAATATTGTGGACTGCTATTGATTAAGACAAAAAGGATTTATTTGAAAACTTGAAGGTTGTGCAAGGATAAGATTTTTTTTTAATAATCTAGAATATTACATTAATGAAGACCTTCTCTAGGATGCATTAAAGTGCATTATGTCAGACTTCATTTATTTTTATACTTCACATAATGATGGTCGAGAAGGTGTCAATATATCAATTTATTTTTTATTTTCATCTCTAATGGCCACGTCAGGAGAAGATACATCACATTGGGATTTTTGGGTACTTTTAAACATTAATGGGTAATTTTTTGGCATTGTTAATATTCATGCTTCCAATGATGGCATGAAAAGAAACACATTATGGAGATGGATTGTAGGAAACTTACCACTTACTTTCTAGATCATATGTGGTGATTTTAATGTGATTGAACATCTTGATGATAAACAAGGGGCCCTTCTGATTCAGTTTCATGTTGGAGAATGTGAAGCATGGTTTTATTTTGAAAATTGGTAGAGCTTGGTAGACCCTCTTCTATGACAATGTGCATTTAATTCCAACACTTAATTTAGTTGCTCCAAATTTCAAGCTAGAGATGACAAGGTGCTTAAGAGACTTAAACATGTCATGTTTATAGAGAAACACATTTTTTCTTTTACTAACTCTTACATGTCATTTGTTACCATATGAAAAGATTTTGTTCTTTCTAATCATAATCCTATCACTTTCAGGCTTATTTGGGTAGTGTTCGCATTAGAGTTCTACCTCAACACATCATTGCTTCAACATGAAGGTACCATCTAGCTTATTTATTAGGTGTGGAACATGGCACCACATCCACCTTATGCTTTCAATTGAATTGATTGGTGGAATGGCATTGTGTTTTGCATCACTGCTTTTACCTGCCATTTTGGAAAACAAGTTGCTTCGACTCATAAGAAAGTTGACTGTGCTCTTTGCAATGAAATTAATAAATCTTGGAATGCAATCCCTTTGATATTGGTCTACATTCTCTACTTGTTGGTATTTTTCAAAATATTAAGCTAGACGAAGCTCGTGTAATTAGAGGATCTTAGATCCACACCCATTTATAGTAGATAAAGTTTGGTGGTTGTGATTCTAAGGAATTCTTTGAATCTGTTCAAAATAAATAGAGTAGATAACAAAATAAAGCCTTAAAAATGTACACGTTCAACTTACTAACTTTCTCGAGATCTCTAATGATTTTTTAAACACTATAAGCTGGTTTTTTAGGTTTAAGATCTTATCGAGAAATGAAAAATCACTTTCCAACAATATCTTGATGTCGTTCCTCCCAAGTTTTCACCCTTGACTTGAATTCAATTTGATTCTCTACTCACATTAGATAAATTTCCAATGGATATGCAATGCATGACCAATGATAAAACACCAGACACTAATGATTTCCCTTGTGAACTTTATAAAGTTATTTGGATTTTGTTGGATGCAAATTGTTTCAAGTATACAAATAGGCATTAACATTATAATCTTTAGGTAAAAATATTAATAAAAGAGATATAAAATTCATATCTAAGTTTGATGATCATGAACTCATTAATAGTTGGTGTCCCATCATCTTGTTCAATGTCTCGTACGAAATCATTACAAAATATTTAGTCTTGCGTATTCGACACATTATTCCTTCCATTGTCAGACCTAAACATATAGCTTTTATTAAATGACAATACATTTTAGACAACACCATTATCATTTTGGAATGAATGGAATGGGCCCATGTTTCCTATCAATAGAAAAACTTCCTTAAATTGGATTTTGAGAAAGTGTATTATGACATTAAATGGCCATCCATCCTCACCATGCTTCAAGCTCTTGGCTTTGAGGAATTTTTTATTTGGATTATACAAACTCTCTTATTTGTTGCATTCTCTTATCTCACTATCAATGGTCATAAGTTTGAAAGCTTTGGCCTCTTTCACTCAATCTATTAAGGTTGTTTAGTTGTTCCTGCACCTTTTTTTTTGCAGTGTTTCAGTCACAGTAGTGGGTGCTGGCCAATCCATAATAGCTCTAATCTTAGAAGGATCGACGGCGATACCTTCCCCAAAAATGATATGGCCCAAATACTGCACCTCCATCTGAAAGAATGCACACTTCTCCAAGTTCCCGAAAAGTTACTGCTCCCGAAGACACTGAAGAACCTGGCGAAGGTTCCCCTCGTGCTCCTCACGCGTACGTGAGTAAATCAAAATTTCATCAAGGAAGATGAGCACGAAGTGATCTAAGAAGGTCCTAAAGACCCCATTCATCAAACTCATAAACATTGCGGGGGCATTAGCCAAATCAAAAGGAACCACTATGAACTCATAGTGGCCATATCTCGTATGGAAGGCGGTATTATGAATGTCTGCCTCCGAAATCCTCAGCTGATGGTAACCTGACTTAAGATCAATCTTAGAGAAAACAGTGGCTCCCTTCATTTGATAAAACAAATCATCAATGCGAGGGAGGGGATAATGATTCTCGATCGTTACTTTTTTCAGTTGGCAGTAATCAATACACAACCGCAAGGATCCATCCTTTTTCTTCACAAAAATCATTGGTGCACCCCAAGGGGATACACTAGGACGGATAAGGCCTTTCTCCAAAAGGCCCTCAAGCTGCAACTTGAGCTCACAGAGCTCTGGGGTGGTCATTCGATAAGGTGCTTGTGAGATAGGCTCTGCTCTAGGAACCAGATCTACGTGAAAATAAATCTCACGTGGGGGTGGTAACCCCGGTAGCTCCCCTAGAAAGACATCTACAAAATCTCTCAAAACAGGGTGATCATCTAGTGATGGTCCACTAGACTCATCTTTTGATCTGTCACTGACTGTGATAGCATACATCTGGCAATCCCATCGTACACACCACTTAAGTTGCATAACAAAGATGGTGTGAATAGAAACGGGTCTCATGACCCCTGAAATCACTTACTCAACTCCCAAATCATCTGCACAAGATATAACCTTGTGGTAACAATCCACTCTGGCCTTGTGTGCAGACAACCAATCCATACCCAAGATGACTCCATAAGAACCCAAAGGAAGGATACAAAGATCTGAGGTAGTGGTGAAAGGTCCCAAATCCACCACACACTCCTTAACTAAGGAGTCTACAAAGATCTTGGCTCTAGAAGCCATCTCAACATCCCACCTATGACCCTTCCTAACTGCCACCCAGCCTACATCGCTCTACTAAATATGGTGTAATGAAAGAATTAGAAGAACCAGAATAAAAAAAAATGGAGGTAGGAATACCACCAATGCTACCTGTGGTCTCAATAACTGTACTCTGATGCTTTGCCTGGCGGTTCTCGACCACTGCATACATCCTATGATTGCACCCCATATCACCAACAGTAGGCTCTGAGATCTGTGTCTTACCCTTGTTATTAGGGTTCTGTGGGCAATCTCTCCAAAAATGCCCAGTAACACCCACCTGATCCTCTCCCCTGTGTAGCAGGTCCAGTCGGTACTCTGGAGGTCTGTGGTGTGGATCCAGATGATCCGGATATGGTATGCTGAGGTCTCTGCTGGCGAGCTCCTACTGAGTGAGCTCTCTGGGCACCCTGTGTCCTGATGGGACCCCTAGGAGGAGGCCCCATACTCTGACCTCTCTATGCATCAAACCTCTGAGGAGGCCTATAAGGTGGGCGAGATTGTTGTTGCTGCTGTTGGGGTCTAAAAGATGGCTATGTTGAACCCTGTCCACCACGAGGAAGGGGTATCGACCCCCTCAATATGTTGTCCTGCATTTGCTATATGCGGCTCTGGACTCGGTCTCTAGCTTGTTAGGTCTTTCCCTGAGTCTCCTCTGTTATATAGGCCTTCTCGACAGCCTCAACTAAGGTCTGTGGACAAGAGATCCGCATTGCACCTCCAATGTCTAGATTCAGGCCCCAGATGAACCTGTGGATCTGCACCTGCTCATCCTGCATGTAATCAACATACTGGAGTAGATCTAGATCATACTCAGCCACTGTAAGTGATGCCTGTTGGAGGTCATGAAACTCGTCTATCTATTATTGTATGAACCTCCGTGACAAATATCTGCTCCAAAAATGCTCCTCAAAGAGCTCCCAGGTAACTATCTCAGAATAAACATGGAGCTTCTACTCCTCTATCCTCCACCAGACACCAACTCCATCCCTTAGTAGATGGATCGCAACACGAGCTTTCGTGTTGCTAGAACAAGGACAAAGCTTGAAGCATCCGCTCAAGCTTACCAACCAGGACTCTACCTGAAATCTACCTATGTCACCAGAATAATGTGATGGTCGAAGCTTTAGGATCTCCTTGATGTGGTTTGCAGCTGTGATATGACGACCTCTAGGTCTCTTTGTATGCTCATCCCTAAGCCTAGGGCTCCGAGACCTCTCTCTTTATGTCATGAAACTTTCTCACCATGTCCCCTATGTGGTGACTCTACCCTAGTTGACTCTATATGGGAGTTCTCTCCTCCATGCTCCTCGCTGGGTTGAGGAGACACCTGACCCTCAATGGAAGGGACTCTGTCATGTCTGGCTGCATGTCCTCCTACAAATCCTCCTTGTAGAGCAGCATTAACATCCTGAAGTGTTTGTAAAATATGGGGTAGGATGGCCGCTACAACATGATCTGGTGGTGGTAAGTCTAGGTCTATGTGAAAGGACCCCTCATCCCATCTGCGCATCCTGCATAGACCAAGGCAAGAGTTAGTTCATTTTTCTAAGTTTTATTCAAGTCTCATGTTTACTAAAAATATGCAATTTCTAAACTAAGTTGCTTTCTGGATTTAAAAGTGTGATAGGTTTAAGTTTCATGTCTCAAGTTTTCTAGTGTGCCCAATGGTCCAAGCTTTTGAACCACTGCTCTGATACCAAGCGTAACGCTCATGAAAACAACCCACTTGAGACCCAAGAACAACCTAGGATTAGTTAGGAAAATTATGGAATAATTTTTTTTTTATTAAAAGAATCTACAACCAGGTTACAAGACAACAATTGTCACTAACAGGTTCCGGAACAATTCTAATCTACTAGAGTATACTTTTCTTTTATTAATAATCATTAGAAGTCATAAGGTCCAAATTTTAGGGTTAGAAGTTTCAATTAGGTTCAGAGGGAAATTCCTCACCATACCCACTCTCTAACAGGATTAAAGTTTCAACTTGATTTTTCTCACACTTAATGCATTCAAAATTTCCCTAAATCACTCCCATTGGATAGGAAATTTCCTCACCTTTCCATTGATATAAAGAAGTCCTCCTAACTCCTCATATTTTTCAAGTTATGGGAGCGACGGACCTTGGGGTGAAAATTTTCCCCCAGGAGCGGGCCTGCGGGCCCAGGGGTGAAAATTTTCCCAAAGGGCAGGTTGGCAGGCTGTGAGGAGACTTTTGGAAAAATTTCCATGCACGAGGAAAAAACCACATTTGCGCCTGCGTGCTTCCGCGGGTCTACGCAAGTCCACAAGGGACACATGGCACTCCCTAAGGCAGTGCGGGAAAAAGTGGGAAAAGGGGAGGCAAGCAGGGGGACAATTTATAAATTCTCCTGGGGGGTGAAAAGTAACTTTGCACCCCATCCCGCGAATCTGTAAGGACACGTGGCATCTCTTAAGCCAACGGGGGAAGGTGGGGCAGAGAAAATTGAATTAACCGCTAAGAGGAAACATAGGACCTGCGCCTCTGGCGGCACCTTGCGATGCCATGTGGTAGCCCCTGATTGGCTGTGGGCCAATGGCAACAGCGAGGGGAAACTTGGAAAATTTTCCAAAAAATTTTCCGAGACAGCGAAAGACAAAAAGGAACACGTTCCTCCGCCGATGCCTCGTGACGCCATGTGGCATCACCTGATTGGTTGTGGGCCGGCGGGGAAAATTTGGAAAATTTTCCCAAATTTTTCTAAAAGCACTAAGTTAAAAAGGGGATCCGCCCCTCCGCTGACACCTCATGGTGCCACGTGGAAGCCTCTGATTGGGTGGGCCGGGGGGTGGCGGAGAAAATTTAGAAAATTTTCCCAAAAATTTTCCTAAGTGCTTAAGGGAAAAATTCTGGCCGCGCAAGCCCGCTAAGGAAATTTTTCCCAAAATTTTAACGCCAAGTGAAGAAAACTTCAGAAGGTCATCATAACTTTTGATAGAGAGCTCGGTTTTGGGAAAACGAGGACTTTCTGGAAATCTCTCGATGTCCTCTTCACACATAGATCATTAATTTTAGATTTTGATAAAGTTTAAGGGGTCAATTTTAAGAAAACAGCCTACAGGCTTTTACAGTGCAAACTGGTAAATTTTAACTTGTTAGATCTGTTCAATTTGATCTTCTTCCTCTCTCAACATGTCAAATAGACATGGAGGATTGTTCCTAAATGGATTTAAGAAAGGATTCAAGGTTCAATTTGTCTGATTGATTGCAATTTGAACATTTACATTTTCTTGACATAAAAATGACTGCAAAATGGTTTGAGCCCGATTTTGCTAAGTTTTGAGATATTTCCTTAAGTGTTTTTCATCTATTTGAACTCATTTAGGGCCTACTACTTCAATTCAATCATTTAATTTGTTATTTTATTGTTACAGGTTTGAACTGTGCATTTTTTATTGAGATAATTGCCAGTTTGAAATTACAAATAACAAGGATCAAATTTTAATGGGTCTATTTGCCACTTTCTTCTTCCAAGTATTTAGGATACATTCCAATTCCAAGCTAACATATTTGGTTGATTCAAAACAAACCATTCAAGACCAAAATGCAATACTGAATTCAAATTTTTCACATCTCAAAGAGACAAAATACTGTATTTTTCTCACATGCATTTCTTCCTTTCAAACAGAGATTTCAATACATTGATATGATCAGATTCAATACAACAATGCAATTTGAGAAAAGCATTACATTCATTTATTGATTCCAAAAGACAACTTACAACTTCCTTCTTTCATTTCTTCCAAAAATCATTTATTGTATACAGGGCAGATAATACATTTTCTTTTCACGTGTTCCACTTTACCACTTTTCAAACAAAGATTTCATAGAGTATGCTAAACACAGATTTCCAATGGAATAACATCATATGGACAAGACAAAACCATTTTCATTAATTCAAATGAACTCTTACAACTTCCTTTCCATTTGATTACAAAATACAGTATACCAAACACGTATCATTCTTTCACATTCTTTCTAAACAGAATACAGAGTATAACTCTTTTACATTTCAAATTTCACTTGCAAATTTGTACAACATCTTTCCATTACAAACATTTACAAGATCATCCACTTTAAGTGGGAAGGTTACAATGAAATTTCTTTTCACAAGGGACTGTCAAACTGTCTTTTCTCAGCTCCAGAACAACAACATGCATTCTTCTCATTCATCCAATTTGATCACAACAGGAGTAGGGGAAAGACAACGCTCTCCACCCAACCAAGACATCCAATGAAGAGGAGAATCCATCCTTCTTCATTGGCCCCCGAGCCCCAACCACAAAGCAATAAAAGATGTGATCCAACTCATGGCAACAACAGGCTTCCACAAACATACAAGCAACATTTTCACAATAAAACACAGTCCAAAGTAGAATGTAGTTTTACAACTACATTAACACATGACAAACAATACTAAGGCTTCATCAAGCAAGCCAAAGGAGCAAGAACTATGGGGGATGCTTCTTATGCCTCCCAAATGGGGAAATGGGTATCACCACCTGAGTTACAAACCGCCAAAAATAGTATATCAAAACCCTGACATTCCTTATGCCTCCCCAAGTACCCCTTATTCCTCACATTTCCTATGCCTCCCCAACCTCTTATGGCACCCCATAACGAGTAAAGAAATGCAAGCTATTTCTTTGTAAGGTGGAACCCAAATCCCAACTCCCTCCACCCTTATACCTCCCTAAAACACACTTGTGCCTCCCACAAAATAGCCCCATAGTCTTCTCCTACACCATTCCTAGGCCATCTACCCAACAACCCACAAACATGCCAAAACATTCACACATGAACATTTACATATATAAAAGAAGAGCATTTCATGAGCCAAGCTCTTACCTCTCCATGATGGAGTTATTCCAAATTCTAAAATAGCAAGCTCTATCCCAATGCAAGCAATCCAAAAATAACCAAGCATAAGCATGAAACAATCTTCCAAAACTCCTTCAAGCAAGAGCTCCCAAACAACAAGAAAATTCACCCAAGAATCAAGTCTCCCAAGTGAAGCAACCCAAAACAAGACAAGGAATTCATATTATATAGAAGAGGGAAGAGAAGAGGATGAGGAGGATCCATGTAGGATGCCACATCACACATCCTCAACCCCAACCCCCAAAGTCAACTTCATTCTCCAATGCATAATAAATAGGTGGGTGAATAATATGACAATTTACTTACACACTCAAATCCAACCCACACCCCAAAGGACTGAAATTAAAACATGTAAGGAAAGTGCAATTAAAACCTACAATTTATCTTCCCAAAATGCATTAAAAAGTCTAATTTTAACTCTCCAACCATAGGCAAGGTTGGTATGTAAATTTAAGAGGTGTGGGACAAGTTTAACTTGTCCCACAAGCCTCCAAAATCAGCCTCCAAGGACAAATTCGAATTTCCAAGAAGGTGGAGTGTTTCACACTCAAAAGTTAACTTACACATCACTCACAAGGTCACTTACACATTACTTACACATTCTTACAACACTTTAAAACATGGCCAACAACTCTATTAATTACATTCTTATGACATATTTTAATTAATTAACTTAACAACATGATTACTCACAATATTAACACCACATTAAATAAATAATGAAAGGGTAAGTGCACCACATAAAACACATGCAAAAATTAAACAAAAAGGGACCAAATAAAAGAAAAACATAAAATCCCATGGTCACATTTAAAGGTGATCCCCCCATGGGAATCCCTAACACAAACAACACACACAAACAAATACTAGTTGCCATGGTGACCTTGTTGAATTCATCTAGAATTCCAATGCGGTTGGTCTCCAATCCCCCGATGTTTGTTGTGATATTTTTAACCTGCAAAAATACAAATACCTCCTTCGGCCTCATGGCCATATCAGAACATCCAAAATAATATAAATATAATTCCCTAAATCATTTAGATATATGAATCACAACAACATCAATGCAATTTAACAATATCATTTATAGTTTTATCAACAACTATATCATCATCCAATAATTTTCCATTTCTAGGTCTACTCACAATATCCACATATCACAAGTCCATACAACATCCATAATATAACCATGTCAAACAGTATATCATCATCAATATCCAAAATGTCTCTAATAATCATCATGCATCATAACTGAATCAAGTCAACAATAATCCATGATCTAACATCTAACATCACACTATAATAAGGTCCATAATCATGTCATAATATAATCAGCAGTATCACGATTAATATCAAAAAGGTGTCAAAGGGAAGTGGGCACTACAATGCCCAACTACCATACTTGTGGTTTATTTGAGACTTTCAAACACCTTTTTTGGTTTTGTCCATTTGCTCAAGTTGCCTGAATTTGGATTCAATTCCTCTTTCAACCTTATCACTTGAGCCATTCAGCGAGGAAATCGACCTTTTTTAGGGATTTTTTTATTGCCTTACTTAGATTTATTTTTCATGGAAATTTTTAGATCTAATATTCTATTTCAGTTATGGAAAGTTAGAAATGTTGTTATTTTTTAATCACTTTGATATTTCACAATATTTATAGACTTATGGAAAAAATATGTGTCATCTCTTAGTGATTATAGGTTCTAATACGAGATAGAAGGTGGCCACTAAAATATTCAACTTGTATAGGAATTACTTGCTCATAGGGGGATACCCCTTGTACCATGAGTTGGTCTTTGAAGGATCCACCATAGATTAGTTCTCCACTCACTACCTCTAGGCGAAGCCAAAGTTGTTTGTGTAGCCAACACTTATCCCCGGTCGGTGGCCACTTCTTCACTCTGCCACCTTCGTGGTAAGGACCTTGGAGCTCACCATTACCTTAGGAAAAACACACTATGGCCCGTCTATTATTCCTCCCCTCTCCAAAGCAAGTTGGTGATGTTGTTGTTGGTTATCTGCCACTGAGTTAGGGAATTATGGTGCCTTTGGCTATCTAGGAACCTTAAGACATAGATGGATTGTATTAGACCTTTTGGTTGAGGAACATATTGGATTAGGATATCTCTCTCTCTCTCTCTCCTCAAGATAATCCACCATCTCCCCTTAGTGTTGCAATGTTCCTCGTGCTTGACTCTCAGCCTCTTATTATTTTGAAATCTAAGTGTTTAGTTTTCATAGCATGATTTTTTTGCTTGTGGCGAACCATTTGTTTGATCGACATGTATATCAGACCATGGCTCTTTCCAACTACCCCTTTTATTAAAACCATTTGTATTGAATTTTGCCTATTATATTAATCTTTTAATTAAAAAAATAATTCTACCGACTTTACATTTGGTCAAGCAAGAAGAATTAATATAGCTAGGGATGAGATTTGACGAGCTGACCCCACTATCAAACCAAAAATATATGACGTTAAGAGGTTTTAAACAACATAGCCATCTCTATTAAGTATCTTTTCTTTATTTAATAATTTAAAAAATACATTGTTTGTTGTAGCTGTATTTACAAGTTTTGGGTAAGTTTCAGGGATTATATGCTTGATATAAATACATTTTTAGCAAAATATGTTATTTTAATATCTATGTAATATTGTACTTATATTTATATTGAATGTGTTCATAGTGATAATGATGGTTTTACCAAGCTATTTCACGTCAAATGGGGACATCGTTGACAATTTTTGTAAAGTGTAAAATATGGCTAAAATAGGCAAAAACGTCAGAGATGGGCTTCAAATATCATAATATAGCGTATAATAAAGAAATCAACCACGTATGTTTTGTAATTTTAAAAAAGGAGAATTCCTTCTCTAATTTAACTATTTTTATTTTTATTTATTTGGGGGGGGGCGGGGGGGGGGGGAGATAGTATGTGTCCCTTGAAAGACTTAGACCACTAATAATGAACCATTAACATAAAATAAAAATGTTTCATTTCCACCATCAACCATTTATACAATGCATAGAACATAGGTGTGTGAACAATTATGTTAATCCATTTCTTGCAATTTTGTTGGACGATATTAGACCTTGATTTCAGTCATCGCATAGAGTGATTCCCCTCTAATTTCCTGTAATTGTGTATGACATACTATAGCGTGATTTTCCATCGCATTACAGGTAGGCAAACTTACCATTTTTAAGCATTGTATAACAAATGTTTCATCCGAGGTCATGAGGGTGTTACTCTTCTCATCAATATTTGACTAGGCAATATGCTACATGAATATACCTCAACTATTTTTGTAATAGGAGTTAAGAACCGAGCATTTCGAAGCTCATTACATGTTAGTTACTCAGTAGAATTTTAAGACCAATTAGTAATTTAATAGATAGATATGTATGCCCTACTTAGTGTGCTAAAGGTCATATCTTATGTTAGTATTCTGGATCATTTTTGATTTTATTATAACCTAAAAATATATGTACCTAGTGGATAGTGATACATATAATTGTATATGATGTTTGTATTTGTACAGCTATGTCAAAATGTGGTATTCATCACCTTACTTGTGTATCCTAAAGGTGGGTTTTATAGTTGATCTCTCGTAGATATTATGTTGCGTAAATCTTGAATTGTAAGGTGCGGCTAAATGTCTATGTACCTAGGGAAATTATATTATAATTTATATGGGTTGATGTAATTTCAAAATGTGAGGAGGTTGTCACCTTACTATAAAATGATTGTTGTTACTTTACAATGATGCATGAATCATCTGGTCTACATACCAGTTGGTACTTCCATAATTGGTGTCAAATGTTAGCCGTGTTAAATGCTTGTAGATTATTATCTCTTAAGAAGTTGTGCAGTGAATACATTTCTCTCTAAGGCTATTTTTCAGTAAAATGGTATTAACATGAACTTCATTATTTTTATTCTCAAGAACCCTTTTATAACATGCATAGGAATTAAAATACTTAAGGCCTATCATCCTCTCAAAAGATGACGTATCTATAAAATTTTCAATAAGACACCAGGAGGCGGGGTTCATTAGAATGCACCGATCCTGACAACGCTAATTTCCCTTCAGTAGAGGATGAGCTTTATCAACCTATTATATAAATTTACAATATGGTATAGTGTTTTTTCATGAAACTATCGTGACTCAATGAGACAAAAGTAAAAGGCTGTTGGAATGATTATCAAGTATGTAAACACCTAAACTCATCCATTAATAGTAAAGGTCTCTTAGGCCACTTTTTTTCGATAGGGTACTAATGTCTATTGTGGCTTTGATATCTAGATTCAAGAACTTTGATAAAAAAATTGTCAATGTCTGTGCCATTATATTAATGCGATCCTTGATAAGATGGAACTCCTCTAGGTTGGATCATCAACATCAAAGGTCTAAGATAAGGTGGATCCTAATCTCTTCTTCTCTTAATCCTTATGGATGAATATCATCAGAAACATGACTATTACGAAGTATAAATTTGGGTAATTTAACATGGTATTTCAGTCCTTCCTCAACTAAGAACTTACTATTGGATTAGTCAGCAATAATTTTATAATGATTACTTGTCCTTTTAGTATTTTCCTCAATGTCAGCAGGGAATGATCCAGGAAATAGTGCATACATTCAACAGTTTTTTAGCAAATGAAATGGATTCAAGCAAACTGATGTAAATTATTTTTGATAAGCAGCTGCAACATTCTTAACTACACTGCAGCCTGCTGGTATAGAAAAAAATATCTGTCTCAAAATATCGAGGTCTGCAATCATTAAACCTCTTCCCACCTCTTACCTTGGAATTCCTCTGCTTTATTGGAACATATTCCTATGAAAGTGTGGAATTCCCGGTCTTGGATATATTTAAAAAGTTGGTCTGTTTGGTGTTCCACATTCCATTTGTTCTGTTGGTCAAATCTGTGAAAGTATCCTCATGCAAGACATAGGTGTCATGATAGTAAGACGTTCCTATCAATGAATGTCTCTAGTTCAGTGATTCAGACTTAACTGCATTTTGGATAAGATTAAGAAAATCCAAAAGAATTTTCATTTGGACTAGGTGGAAGAGCATACTAGGTACTTACCTTGAAGCCTAAGATAGAGTTTGTCTCCCAAAATCCATGGGTGGACTAGAAATCTAAAACCGTTTATAGATTATGAAAAAATTCCTCATAGCCAACGAATGGGGTGGAGGCTATTAAAATTCATCTCATCCTTGGGAAAACTCTTATTAAATCCAAGTCTTTGAACCATTCTAATAATTGTGCAAATTTATTTCTGGTAAGATGAGTAACTGCACCTTATAGGGTCTAGGCTTCTTGGAATGTTTTGCCTAAAATTGAACTCATAAAATTATTAGAGCGAAAAGGACTGTCAAATGGACCCCACATATGGGAATCGTTGTATCGAATATATCTCCTCATGATGTTATTTAAAGGCCACTCCCCAATTTGTGAGATACGACATGAAAGGTTGGTGAAGAAGGTAAGAAGAACAATTTTTTTATTATAGGCCACATGATTTTTCCTCACAGAAAAATATAATTGTCCCAAAAAAGTGAGGTTGTCAAGTAACACAATGAAATTTCAAGTTATCATGTGGATGTATGTATCTAATATTGTGATATGTGTCACAATACTCGAAAATCATGATTACCAAGAGGAATATAGAAAATTTATGATCCCTTTAAGAGATTAGAAACTACAAAAAATGGATCCATGAGATTAGGAAACACTTCATAACATTGAATTAATGTCAAGGACTCAAAGTATGCAAATAAAATATATACTATACATAACTAAGATAATATGAGAATGAGAAGGTTACATGTGGTGCTACCATAATTTCTCAAAAAATATTGAATCATATAATTCAAGTAAAGTTCCTACAAAGTATTACAATTTTAAATTTCACATAGTACAAAACAATGGCAAAGTTTTATGGGGATATCTTTCAGATATAGTATAAGCATATATATATAGGGATATATATAATATATGTATATTAATAATATGTATGTATATATAGGTATATATATGGAGACATTACATAGGTATACATAATACATACTATACAGATATTTCGATATACATATGATAAACTAACCTATATATGTTTATGTGAATTATATCAACACACTCCAACCTCCTAGAGAAGTTTCACAAAATTGGGGAATGGAAGTTGAATAACATATCAAGAGTGTTGTAACAGGAATAGGTGTAATCAGAGCAAAAATGAAGCAAAATTATGTATAAATTTTGATGCACCTACTCATGTTAACCACCTGCCTGCAGTCCGCTTCCCTTCGTTCACAATTCGATTTTGTCTCACGGTTTGACTATTTGTGCTTTAAATTTTTATGTGTGAAGATCCGTAACTGCACCTGCTAGGGTCAGGCTTCTTATTTTCCCCTACTATTGAACTCATAATACTAAGAGCCAAAACTTGTCACATACCCCAACACATTTTAATCGTTGTATTCGAAAATGTCTTAGATTGTTATCAACTTCCAGTCCCAATGGTGTAAACTTCTCTAGGAGAGTTGGAGGTATTGTCTGACACACAACACACCACACACACACACACACACAACACAATGGATATATATATATATGTGTGTGTGTGTGTGGATGTTGTATGTTATGTATCCCCAATTTTTGTAAACTTCTCTAGGAGAGTTGGAGTGTGTGGGTGTGTGTGTGTGTGGGTGTGTGGTGGGATTTTAATATCTAGTATATTGTACTTTATAGTTATATTGAATGTGTTCATAGGATAATGACGGTTTTACCAGCTATTTCACGTCAAATGGGGACATGTTTGACAATTTTTGTAAAGTTGTAAAATATGGCTAAAATAGGCAAAAAAGTCAAAGATGGGCTTCAAATCTCAAATATAGCGTATATAAAGAAATCAACCACGTAAGTTTTGTAATTTTTAAAAAGGAGATAGCCTTCTAAAAAAACTACCAGATTGATAAATCTTAAATCATAATTGATGGTCCCTTAAAACTTTAGACCGCTTAGTCTCCTAAACATAATAAAACCGTTTCATTTCCGCCATCAACCATCCATACAATGCATGGAACATATAACTAGCAGTTGCTCCTCCATGGGGAGCAAAGGTACGACGATATTAGAGCAATAACAGTCACCGCAAGAACGTGAGCAATAAAACATTGTAATTGTGTAAGCAAACTAGAGCGTGAGCATCCATCGCAACAGTAGGCAAACAACATGTGAAAGCAATGTATAACAAATGCAACCGATTGTAATAGGTGCAAACACTATCCGTATGGAAAGGCAATTGCAATAAAACACCCATAATGAGAATAGGAGTTGGAACCGAGCATGTCGAAGCATTGCAGGTTGGTCGCGGGTAGTAAACAATTATGATTTAATGAAAAAGTTGTTTGTGTGCATAGCCCATATCTTCTGTTGTTTGGAATAATAATGTTAGGAAATAGTTGTAGTACAGTGGTAGTCGGTACATACAATTGTACATCATGTTTGTATTTGTACAGCTATGTAAAGTGTTATTTGTGTTGTGTATCCTCAGGTGAGTTGCATAGGATTTCTCGTAGAATTTGTTTGCGTATCTTCAATTGCGAGTGCGGCT